>JAZKJV010008413.1:0-262916 GCA_037367405.1 Ottelia alismoides
TATTTTCTGGATAGATTCTCATCCCAAGTGTTTCTATCTGATAATCTACAATATAAATCTCAGGTTTCCTACAAAATTTGATTCTAATAAATTATATGCAGGGATTGAAGATGCACTCGAGATGATTTTTCCAACTCCTAACAGAAGAAAAGAAACTAAGGAGTAGCCACTGCCATACTCGACCTCCAACCAGCCGTAACTCCGCTTAAAGTAATCCATCTCTGCCTCATCACTTCACCGCGCTGCCTTACACCGCCATCACCAACCATCGATCTCAGTCGCCTTCCCTACTCGCGCCTTGCCGGTGTCCTGTTGCTCCTCCTTATTTCCCAACCTACTGGACCCACGCCTGGCAAAGCACGTGAGGCACCAGAGCACGTGCTTGTCGGGCAAATTGCAAACCAGCTTCCCCCATTCATCGTTATTCACGCACCCGTCCCTACCTCCTGCGTCACATGTGACATGCATGCGTGAATGATAAATTGCATCGATGCCCCTGCAGTTTTCAGAATTTGCAAACGAACCCCCGGCCAGCCCAGTCACGTACCTGACACGTGAAGCATTGGAAAAATTGTGATCAGACCGTCTAGAGTTTAAAAATTTTGCAGAAGCGCCCAGGTCAGGGGTATTTTGCAGGAAGAACCCTCCACTTTTGGAAAACTACAGATAAGTCCTCCATGTACCTCTTTGAGACAAAAATATTATCTTTATTACATTTTAGTCCCTGAACTCCATTTTAGCATATATTTCTCATGCGAACTCAATTTTTTTAATGCACAACATGTCATTTTGAAGCTATTTCTACGCTCTTTCATATTACATATCTTGTGGACCGATCTGAGGCTATCTATTGGGATTTATTAATTGAGGATATCTGTTGACAAAGATAGGTTGATTTCTGACGATTGTGGAATATTTTATTTAGAAAATTAACAGTCTCGTTTTGCAGGGATATTCGATTATGTAATTTAATTTGATTCATCCCTTGTGATCTTTGTCAAGTATTTCTAAAGAATTAATCCTTGCAGAGGTGTATTCGAGGAGTTTTTACTCTGACCCTCGAGTTTTTAGCAGATCATATTCTATTTATCTGAGAATTAATTTTGAGAGCTTTGTGAGATCATCACATCAATTCGAAGATTATTTTCTTGATCTTCTGAGGGATTGAATTATGCATTAATTAGTATCTTTTCTTATAGCTCGAATTTGATTGGACAAATTACATGACCTGCGATTAATTTTGAGGATTCATTGATTATATCATTGAGGATTTAATACGTAAAAAATATCCCAGATCCTGAGCATCAACTTCACATCTGCATTGCATTATTTTATATTCTTCCAACACAGAATTAATCGAACATTAATTGGTTATTTAATTTGATTTAAAATCATGCAACTAAGAATCGTCGTTCTCTGTGTTCGACCTTGGTAGACTTGCTAAGTAAAAAAAAACTCCACAACATTCAAAGATTGTGGTATTTTGATCGACCGATTTTCGCCTCCTATACTACAATCTACTATTATTAAAGAGGCGGATTTCGCGTTCATCACTACCGTCCATTCTTCTCTTCACCCCCTCCTCTTGAGCTAGTTTCCACTTGAACTTAGAAGGGAATACCCCGCTCCTCGAGGATGGAGTTATTGGATTGGGGAATCATTGGGTTGTCGTATTGGAGAAGTCAATTTCTTTGTCATTCTAGTTGGGGAGAGCCACTATCACTTACACTGTACGAGTCAGATTCATAGTCGTAAGGGTTTGCGTATGAGTTGAAATATTTCTGACCTGGCTATTGAGGAGACTTGGGCAGGGTTTTGGGATTCTCCAGGACTGTTGAATTTCAAATTCGGTTTTCATTAAGGTTCCGCCCGCATTAAAATTCCAAAGGTCCGACTTGAGCTCCAAACTTTGATTTTGTGAAGATAAGTTTGATAATTAAACTAAATCCAAGTTCTTCTTTTTCTTTTCTTTGGTTTTCTTTTTGCACTTGTTGCATATAAGTGTTTGCTAGGGACTAGCAAAGGTAAAGTATAGGGGGACGATGAATCCACATTTCATCATCTTTATTCTATCATTTTGGCCTCAAAAACCCTGGCAAATGCCTGTAAATAGTATTAAATAGAGCATATTAACATCCATGCATGTGCATCCAAATAGTGTATAAAATACTGTAATTAAAGCCAAAATTATAGAATAAATAAAAGAAAAGAAAAAGAATAAAATATTGTAAATATTTTATAACCCGAAACCCCGAGACCTAGGCATCTTGATGAATAGGTCGACAAGGAATAAAGTAGGGGGAGATAAGGGTCAAATACCTATACTTCTTCATCCATTCTTTATTCATTTTGGGACCTATTTTTGGTTCCACTTTTTATACCTCAAATAAAGAAACTTTGTACATGAAAGTTGTAGATAATTTTATAAAGAAAAATATAAAATTTATTTCACTGAAAAATAATGTACAGATAAAAAGTTATGGTCTGAATAAAATTCCAGAATCCCAACTTCCCAGACCCGTATCTCAAAATGAAAACTCCAAATGCATCAAACTCACCTTTAATTGTATATAGAATAAAATAAGCTATTTAATGGCGGTGGTTTCACATTTGGCGGAGCTACGGTTTGAAAGTTGCGTTTTGGACCCTCATTGTATAATTGTACAGATTAAAATATTCAATTTATTATTTATTCATTATTTTTGTATTTTTATATTTTTTTAATTTTGTAAATATTATTTATAATATATATGCACATTAAAACTGGAATAAAAAGACAAAAGAAACACAAATAAAAATACTTGTATATATATGATACATAGGTATATTACCTATACTTCTACCTGTATAAACTACACTTTTATTTTATTCAATATACAAAACACATTAGAAAAATAAAATAAAAATGTAATTATGTGTATAAAAGTATTTTATAATTTTATAAAATAATAAACAAAATTAATAAAATTAAAATACACTAAATAAAAATAAAAGAATAAAATATATAGGTAATATACCTATAAAGGGTATAAAAGTAAACTTCTAAAAATATACTTCATAAAATTAATTAAAAATCAGAATAAAATACTACATAAAAAATAAATATTTTTCATTTTATAACCAAAATCTAATTCATTTATTTTCTATTTTTAAATAAATTTACAAAATCTTTTTCAGGGATTTTTCCTGATTGGTCCACGTGGACCAATCAGGAGATGGCCCCAGTTGACCCTGGTCAACTGGCCGTCCTTCCCCCTGTAGCCCGTGTCAGGCCTAGTTTTTGACCCGCATTTGCGGATTTTTTGAGGTCAAGCCTTTCACCCTTTCGTCCCGATTCCTTCTGCAAACTTTTGCCTCGACCTTCCACCTTGCTCGCCCTATGATTACAGTGGGTCGAGGACCAGCGATTACATCGATCCACCTTGGTCTTTGGAGCATTCCGGTCGCTGGGTCAAACCACATATAATGAACACCCAACTTCGATTTGAAATTCGAACCCCTCATTCCATAGGTTAGCTCCCCTCATCGTGCCTTAAGGCTTCAGGAAGGTGACAGCTTCCTCGCGAGCCCTTCGGGTGGGTCGAGCGTCGCCTGAGGAGGCTCCACGACCTCCGCCTTCGCCGGCGTCGAGGCACTCCTTTCCCTCCGGTCTCCACCGTCGAGGTAGCCACTAACCCCCTTTATTTTCCTTGTATCAGCTTCGCCTTAGTCTTAGGAGTAAAAGCCCTCTCGAAATTTCATCACTCATTGATCAAGTCACGCTACCCATCAACCTCGCCGGAGCGCACCTCCGACCAACCACCTCCACTTCGCTTCGCACCGCTATTCCACCTCTACGGGGTCCAGGAAACTTGCCCTGGACCCTCTCACTTTGTTTTGCAGGTCAACGCCCTTTGACTCGTGCTGGGTGCATTTTTGAGTATCGCTGGAGCTCGGTCGAGCTCTCCAGCTCCGCCGCCCTCTTCCGCGAGCCTCGGCCACCGCCGAGGTATTTTTGAAGCCCTCAGGAGATAGAGGAAGATCATAGGAACCTCCAGCCTCATTTTGAAGCCCAGAAGCCCGCCGAAGACGGAGCAGGACCTCGGAGAACCTTGGCTCGCCGGAGTTCCTTCGCGGTTCTTGCTCTGGACCTCAGCGCCGTTGGATCGAGGCGGAGCCCCAGATCGCACAGCTGTCGTTGGATCGCACCCGATCTCCATCGTCAGATCTTCATCGAGGATCTAATCTTCGCCGTTCAACGCGAAGCGTCATCGACCGTCAGATCGTCGACACGTGGCAAGTGGAATCGCATCAGCCGTCGGATCGCGCCGAGTGGGGTATTTTGCAAACTCTACCCCGCATATTTTTGTATTTAATAGTTGGTCTATAAACATTCAGGATAGTTTAAAAAATTTTGTAATATTTATATTTAGGCCCCTGAACTTTCTATATTTGCGTTTAGGTCCTCGGCCACGTCACCTCACGTGATCAGTTCACGTGAGGTGTGGGCCTTTTTGCAGCGAGGCCCTCGTCCGTTTGTTTATTTCGTCTAGGACCAGGAACTTTTGTATCAAGAGTAAAAGTTTTGGTGATTTTGCATATAAGCCCTCAGGCGTGTTGAAAATTGCAGCTAGGTCCTTCCGAGGCGCGTGCTAGTCACGCGCCATGGTGGACATTTTGTAAGGATACCCCTGCGGGTCCTATATTTTGGTAATTGTTCCAGAAACATATATATACAGTGTGATATTTTGTGGAAAAATTGCTACCGTGCCCTTGGATGTTTTGATATTTGCACTTATACCCCTGTCAGGCTTAGTTATTTTTGCTTGCTTGTTCTATTTATTTCATGCATCATATTAACTCTAAAAATTACCAAAAAAATCACATAGGCTCCTGTTAACTTGCACTCCCACGCCATATTTTTGCATTTGATTTTTGTTGCATTTTTACATTTATTAAAAATCAAAAACATGCATTCTAGCTACTGTCTGGTGTAGAAAATACCAAAAAAATATTAAAACCTCTAGAAAAATTCCAAAAAATCACCTACTGTGTACTTTAGTCTATTTTAGTGTCACTCCAAAAATCACTAAAAAATTCAAAAGAAAAACCTTAAAAATTAGAAAACACCTAAAACTTCAAAAAAAATCTAAAAAATTATAGAAAACTGCAAAAATGCAAATTCAGTTCCTGTAGGTTCCCCTTTTTATTCCCTTTAATTTAAAATTAGTTTGGAAAAATTGTGTGGCTGTTTGATATTTTTCATTCCTATTTTACCTTCAGCCAGAACATTAATTCAATGTTTTCTTTATTTTGACTTTTAGAAATACCAAAAACATTTTGAAAAATACCCAAAAATCACAGAAACAGTAAAAAATTATAAAAAGACCAAAAAGATTTTATTTTCTAATTTTTGACTATTTTCCCCATTTTTATAAATATTCTAGCACCTCTTTTATTATAAAGTTTGTATATTCCAATATTGAAAAAAAATAAAAAAATATATAAAATATAAAAAGAAAATATAAAATCAGAAAATTTAAAAATCAAAATAAAAAATTAAATTAAAAAAAATTAAAAACCCACAAAAACATTTACATTTGCATAGTGTAGACAACACATCTTATTCACACACACACACACACACACACACACTTGTGGATCTATCCTGTCTTGATCCATGTGTTCGAACTCTCTACGTACTTGCTTCTATACATCATTTATGTAGAGTTAAAAATAAATTTTAACTTCACATTTGCTTGTCATTTCTTGATATCTATAGTGTGGGTTAATTGTTTATTAAATACGAGATTCTGTAGTGGTCAAGACTTCGACTGCGGTTCCGCCTTGTGAAACTGTACGACCCTCGAATTCTGTGTTTATCAGGTGCCGACTTGGAGATGGACATTTTACAAATCACACCCCCTTAATACTTTAATTCTATTTCAATACTACCGGATACTACACATTATTATTATGTTCATTAGATGTGAATGAGGACATTTGAGGAATTTTGTAAATAATTTTAAAAAAATAAAATAAATTTAATAGGCTTTCAATATTTTCCTTCATCACAATTTTTTTGATCTATCAGTAGAGCTCCGTGCTCTCATCTTCTTCCCGATAACGTTATTGTAAAATGTGAAGTATATCTCTATTTTTAATTATATTCTTCATTATTGATACATACTTAGAATATTGATAATTGACATATCAACAATATTATAGTAAATATAAAGAAATTGAGAGTGTGCTCAACATCATTTACCATTGACATATGTGAACTCAACAACGTACAACTTGACATGAATTAATTTAAAAAATTACAAGTATTTTATTAAAATCATAAGAGAAGAAAGATGAGTTTACAAATAATAAGAAAATTTTTTACAATAACTTAAACTTTCCATATCTTCAGAAATCCCTTCAGACCTCCTCCTCCACCTCCTGCACCTCCTCCTTTGTCGTTTCCTTTCCCTCCATCTCCCATTTTTTTGTGAGTCTCCTCATGTGTTGTCTTCTTCTTCTTCTTCTTCTTCTGCTTGGCCATTTGTTCTGAATGCGTTGGAACGTGCCCTGGAGGATGCGGTCTAGCTGACGACTTCCATGGCGGTTTGATTGTTTGGGATTCCTGATTTCTTAACGTTCGTACACTTGTTGAATGGCGAGGCGGCTCTGATGGAGGAGGCTCAGTGATCCTTACTCCAGGAGAAGGTCTTCGAGGTAGCTCTGGACGTTGTTGTGGTATTATCGTGGATATACCAAACAACTGTCTATCGAAATCAGTTGCCTCCATTTGCCGAACACTATCAAATATCTGTGACTGCAAATCTCTTGAACTATATTGAGTAGACGGTATGAGCTGAGAGGGTCCAGAGTCAAATTGACTCGAAGGTCCAACAAGCGATGGTCCTACAAGGTTGAGACATTTTCATTGTTATAAGTATCACAAAATTTAAACATAAAGTATTGAAATGAGTTCGTATATTCTATAATATATATATACATGAACCTCTAAATCCGGCTTCACCGATTTGAGACTCTCTAAAGCAATACTCGATATAGCTCATACCTAAAAGATGTTAATTACATTATATGTCACATAAATTAAATAATAAATTAGAGGAGAATGCAATGTAATAAATTAACTACAATTTTACCTGTAGATACGAATCCTGGTTGAATTTGGAGTTGGGCGCCCCAAATCGGCACCTCAGGTGCCGATCAATACCTATTTTTTTAAATTTTTTTCTGTGTCTATTTAATTAATTCCGATTTTTTAAATAATTATTTAAAAAAAGTCCTCTGATTTATTGTCGTCATTGTGCACACAGAAAAAGATGGTTCCCTCCCCACCTTGCGAGAGGCTATTCCCTCCCCTCCTCTCCCTCTTGCGAGGGGCGGTACCTTCCCGCTTCCCTGTGGGGCGGTCGTGCTCGGGGCGAGTCGCAACGCTCCTGCATGGCCGTCCGACCCATTCTCCTACGGCTTCAGGTTGTCCCTTGCTGTAAAAGGTGAGCAGCTTGGCCAGTGTGCCGCGTTAGGGCAGGGCAGGATGTCGAGCATGCCCTGGTTGGGTGGCTTGGGACCTAAGTCGCTCAATCAACGACCTCCTCCTCCTTCCCGGTTACTGGCGGTGATCCGCGTGCCCCATCAGCCGGGGGTTGTTGCAAAGCTTCTGCCCCCAAACGTCCTTTGTTAACAGGTGGTGCGTTTCAATCCCCTTTTTTCCCTCCTCCAAGATTGCAAATTCCCTGGTGGATCGAAGCCAGGCATAAATATCATAAGCTTATTAAGAGTTGTTTGTCATTTCTCTTGCATTTGTGGTACTTTCTGTGACTGTGAAGCAAGATGAGGAAGAGCTTCTTACATTTTTACAAACCTATCTTATGATAAAAAGGAGGTCGAAATCATTGATATTGGATCGGAGATTTCTGTGATGGGGAAATCATGCGAAAGTTGCTCTCAGACAGACCTTTCTGTAGAGAAGGTTTGGTGAAGGTCTTGGATACCCTTTTCATTCAAGAGGTTGGCACTCACGGATTGAGGGCTAAATTTAGCTCTCCTGCAGATAAGGAGTTCATCTAGAACAGGATGCCTTGGCACTTCAAAGGTAATCTTATTCTACTAGAGAAGGAGCGTCCTTAAAATAAGGAATCCAGGTTGTTTTTTCACAAAACATCCATTGACCATTATCTTAGATAGTAAGAATGCAATGGACATAGTAATGGTCTAGTGGTAGAACCGATGGCTCCCACTAAAAAAGACCGGGCTCTAGTACTAAAAAAGGCATAGTAACCGGATGACAAAGTCCTCTTTGAAGAATGAAGAGACTTTTTCATAGCATCTCCAGCAGACCTACAATTGACTCTATTAATGCAAATTTTCCATGTTAAAAGAGACATGGTTGATCATGCACACGTGCTTGCAAAAAGATGTTTATGTTACTCTATTTATGGATAATGGTATATACGGAACATGCCAAAAGTCATATACTCAATGTTTCATGATCAATAAGACATGGAAATTCTATAAAAAATACTGAAATCTGTTTTTTTCTTCAGTAAGGTTAAATATTATTTAGAGTAAATTACAAAAAAAAGCCCATGAACTATACACCTTATTTTAATGTCATACTTGAACTTTAAAAAGTAACAATGTGGTACCCGAACTTTAAGATTTATTTCAATGCAGTCCTTGACTATTGAACTTTAAGATTTATTTCAATAGTCAAGGACCGCATTGAGACAAATCTTAAAGTTTGGGTACCACATTGTTACCTTTTAAAGTTCGGGCATGACATTGAAATCAAGTGTATTGTTCGAGAACTTTTTTGTAATTTACTTTATTATTTATCATGGGGAAAAAGATGATTAGTTAAATATTTTTTATCACAAATTGAACCTCCATCTTACCAATAATTAAACATGAGCTTACTCCAACTCAACCTTATTACCAAAGAGTGGGATGAAAAGGAGGCATGTAAGCAGAGATAACTTACGCTAATTTTTGAAAAGAAGAATATGAGTTACATAAGTGATTGTATTTCTCCTTTCAGCCTATAAAATAGTGAATATAAAAGTAAGATCACATTTAGAGGGTCTTCTAAATGATATAGATCCTTTCATTAGTCTAAAGCTCTCATCGAAAGTCGTGATGCATTCCTGGAAATTCATGAAAATGAGTATGATATAGAAGAATATGATCATCCAATTGTCCTAAAGGACAATGAAGATAGTTTGAGGTAAGAAAAGAACTTGTTAGGTAAGAAAAGAGCTAGTGGGTAACAGTAATGATCCATTCTTAGATAATGAACTTGTAAATAATTATGATCTTTTTAAAGGAAGAGGCAAATTCACACAATCTATGAGTAATAATTGGTAAGAAGATGCCTGGAAAATAACTTGTGTGGATGGGAGATTGGTGTTTATATGTATGTGACACATCGTGTTACACTATGGATGAAATGTAGCAAATTATACATACAGACCTCATATCCTTTAATGAAGCAATGGCTTCAAATAAGTCAAATCATGGACGACCGTCATAAGGGGTTAAAGTGGATTCGATTGAGAGAAATAGTGTGTAGGAGTTATGTAATTTGCAACAAGGTAGGCAATGCAATGATGTAAGTGGGTATTTGAGAAAAAGTATCAAGATGATGATATTATTGATAAATACCAAGCAAGATCATCTGTCAATGGTTATTCTCAAAAACCACTTCCAAGAAATATCATCTTCAATTGTTAAGTTTAAGATTTCTTCAATTGTTAAGTTTGCTTCAATCGTAATGATATTAACTATACTCTCATTTATGGATTTGGAAGTTATTTCAAATGGATGCGAAGACATCCTCCTTTAATGGAGAATTGAGAGTGGAAAAATATGTGTAACAACCATGATCTATAAATTAAGAAAGTCATGTATAGCTTGAAACATTTCTCATGACAGCAATACTCTAATTAAATGAGAAAATTATCCAATATTACTATTTATAATATTATTTTTATGTATATATATACATTAGTTTTCTTCTAATTACGGTTTGAATCTAAGTTATATTATAAATAAGATATAAATCATGTCCATTTTTTGTCAATTTTTTATTTTTATTTTTTGAAAAATACCACCATGGAATTTCGTAACTATATCCCTCTAATATATCATTCAAATTTCATCAGAAACAGAAACCTCTATGCCCTCCATCCAGAACAGGTCGATTACAGCAAAGCTAAGACCGTTAAAATTTCCTGTACTAGATGGAGGGCAAAGGAGTCACTGTTTTCGAGGAAAGTTGGAATGACATATTACAGGGATATACTTATGAAAATCCATGGTGTTATTTTTCAAAAAAATAAAAAAAATTGATAAAAAAATGGACATGAAGTAGATAGGTTGCCTACTTCATGAAGTAGGATCCCTTTCCTCATATAGATATATAGATATTCATAGATAAATTGTAGTTTTTGTATCTTGATAGATTCTATACATGAATATGCATGTTATAAATTTATATAAAGAATATGTATATGTAATATTTAATATTAACGTTTTTGAGCAATATATAGATTTACATACATTAACATGCATGCATGTATAAATAATGTCATCGTGCAAGGGTATTTGTGTCATACATATAAATACACATACATTTAAGAGAGAGCGAGTGTGTGTTTATGCTAAATGTATGCGCATTTATATGCATGTGTAGCTAGATAGGCACCTGTGGAGTGTATGAACTTTCCAATGTGAATAGGAGTCACTTGGAAACATATAAGCACTCAATATAAGCCCTTAGATTTCCATCCAATGATTTCAAGTAAATTCATTTTTAATGTCATTAGTTGCCTTGGAATCTATCAATCTGTTTCTTTTCCTTTCTTGCTCCTCAAATTAAATGCTTGTTGAATATTTATTTTTTTCTCTCAAATTGGAAAGGAAAGCGAGTCACCCCAAGTGGATGCCATTATTGTAGAATGCAAAAGAGGGACAGAGGAGAGCTCTAGTTGTTGTCTAGAAGGGATCCAAGGGAACGAGATGGGGCTCCTTAAGGGTGCGTCTCTTGATGGCGACGATCGTGCTCGCTTGCAATGATTGAGCATGCATGAATCTTGCTTTAGTATGTAAGATGTCGTCGATTAACATCCGATCGGGAATTTGAAGGATGAAGTTTGCACCATTTGGTGACATAGATGGGATTTGGCATGCCTCCAACAATTGCGAGGAGGAGTTGGAAGTGAAGAATGATTTCGAATCGTTTATAAGATGGTCAAGCACCATTGGCATTGGTGCAAACTACGTAGTCAATCCATTCGAAGATGGAGTTTTGAGGCAGAAATTGTGCAACAAGGGTTTGCACATGTGGTCATCAGACTAGGCGAGTGGAGGGGATGGTCGCACAGAAACTTGATGAGATGCATGCGATGATGATGACTTCTATGAGGAAGGTGTGCACGGTGGTGCTGAGAAGTAGAGACAACATTCGTAGATCAAGGAGGTGAAGGTGTTTGTGGGCATTTGGCTTGTCCAAGAGAAAGGATAGAAGTAAGGCCTTTGTTGGCATTTAGAGTTGGAGTTTTGATACTTCAATGCAGTATTCTAGATCTTGTTGTGAAATTTGATTCAAACAATACATCGATTTGATTTGCATTGATAATTACAAATGCTGGGTTCCACCATTTTTACTAGCAAATAGGAAATCAGAAGTTTAATTTTGCTCGGATAAAAACTTGATATTTGAGGCCCTTCGTATTTTTGCAATGATATTTTAATATGTAAAGTATTGGGAACAAGCAATCCCACGGATCATCCCTTAGATGTTGATGTTAAACCCCTCAGTTGAAAGTTCAAATTACTATTGTTACAGTTGAAAAATGAGGCCTTTAATTGGGAATCAAACATAGTTGGGGTCTTTTTTTGTATTTTACCCAACATAATATATAGTAACAAGTTAGATGAATGATTTTACAATTGGTTAAATGAGTATGCTCCCCGAAAGCATATAAGAGTATGCTCACACCTTTCTTTTCATATTTTTTTAAATGAAACCGGGAAGGGGGGAGATATACTTAGAATACTAAGTGGAATGTGTGTTTTTAATTTCATGTAAAATATATGTTCCTAACACTTCCATCTGAAGGGGTCAATTTCAGCAATTCTGAGACCGGTAATATTTTATAGTCTTGATGGAGGGGATAGAAGTCTCGAATTAAATCAAATTTTGAATGACATTATGGTGATATATTGTGATCTAAGATTCACTAGGTTTCATTTCAGAAAAATAAAAAATATGGGGAGAAAAGGTGGGAGCATGTAAGTTACATGCTCATGAACAACTAAATCGTGGATGGATCCTAACGTTCGGTCTTGGAGGGTTTGCGGTGCCTAACAAGTCAGGTCCGGCAATCACTGTGTCGACCGCTCTCTCGGCTCTCAGACGTCCTAAAGTGAATCAATAATTAACCCACAATAGTGACCAAGCAATGAATGAGGGGAGCTAAAATTTATTATACCCTACAAAATGATATGTATAGTATGCAAGTGTAGGGGTCGAACCATAAAGGAACAATGAGGATAGACACAAAAATTGACAAAAAAATCAACAAATATTTTGTGTTTTATAGGGATTTTTATTGTTTTGTGGGTTTTTAATATGTTATATTATTTGACTTTTTAATTTATATTTTTTTAACTTTTAAATTTATATTTTCTTGTTATATTTTTTAATTTTTAGTTTCTTTTTCTTTTTAATATGTATTATATATATGTATGTATGTAGAATGTATATATATAATATAATAATTACATAGTTTATAAATATAATATATATATATATATAATTGGAGAAATACCATAAAGTACAGTCTTTTTATTTTTTAAGGATTTTTAAATATCTAAGTTATTTATAAATATTATTAGTAATATATATTAGTAATATATATGAGATCTATTTAAATATTCTATTTATAAATACAACTATATATGGTCAAAAATTGTGAATGAAATATTTTTGTCTTTTCAATGTTTTGTGTTGTTTTTGTTTATTTTCTTTTATTTTTTATTATTTTTTAAATGATTAAAATGTCAAAAGAATGACTAATAATAATAGGTCGAATTGTTTTGGAGTTTAAAAATAGATAAATATTTCAAAATTTTCCAAAAATATTTTTAATATATAATATATAATACAGATAAAACTAAGAAATAGAAACTAATATTTGGATTTGTGATAAATCTTTAGTAATTTTATAAGGTTTTGGGTGTTTTTCAATTTTAGTGTTTTTTCTATTATAATTTTTAATGATGTTTGATCTGGAGTTACAAAATACTATACTCTATTTTTTTGGAATTTTTCAAACCATTTTTGTATTTTTATATTTTTTAAATACAAATAGGGGAAATTTGCACTATTTTTAATGTTTAAAGATAGGAAAATACTTTAATTACATTATTAAAAATATGTGTGATTTAATAAAGTCTTAACCACTTAAAATAATTTTCCTATAATTTTCAGATGTAAAATGTTATTTTTAATAAATAAAATACAAGAAAAAGTTGATGTACCAGTAGAGGTCTAAATGCAATAAAAATATTAATGCTTTCTAGAATACTTTTCAAAACACCAAGGGCATACACGTAAAATTTCCTGAACTTTCAATTATTAATGTGCTAGCATGGGTATTTTTTTAATATTCAGAAAGTCATGAGTATTGACTGTAAATTAACCACAAAATATAACACTGAAATAAATATTCCTTGGACTGAATAATAGCAAAAACATACATTGTTATATTTTGTGGTGAATTTGCACAAAATACCATGTACCCTCATGTGTATGCGTGCGTGAGGTGACGGGGACTGGACCAAATATGAAATAAAATAAATGTGGGGTTATTTCTGCAAATACTATAAAATATTTTGAATTATAAACGAAAGTTTATGGACTAAAAAGTAAAGATAAAAGTAGAGGGGTGGCTATTGCAAAATACCCATCGAGGCGCAATCCAACAGTGGAGGCTCTCCCACTTGCCACGCGTCAGCTCCCGGTCGTAGGATGACGCTTCGCAGATGGACAGGTTAGATTAGGTCTCCCGTGTAGTTCTGACGATTGAGAGCTCTATGATCCGACAGCAGCTGTGACACTTAGGGATGAGGAACGATCAGATGGCTAAGAGGCCACCAGAAGAATATTGGATGGGTGAACTTTGATGCGTTCTCCTGGTCGACTCCGGGCACCATAGGGGTTGTCAGATGGCTCAAAAGAAGGTTGGAAGGTTCTCGTGACAGGTGGTATGCTCAAAAGGGTCCGGGATCCATCGGAGGGGTCCTGGATGGTCGAGGAAGTTCAGGCTAATGGGGAACCTCCGGCTGTACAAAATTTGACCCAGATGGGTCCTTCAAGTCCATAACCTGCAGGGTTAGTTGTAGAAAAGAGAGGAATATGAGCTCGGTTTGGTGCTAAAATGGACGGAAGTGTGGTGCGATCTATGGTCTCCGGCAAGAGGCAGAGGAGGAGACCTGATTTTCTAATTGGGTCGCAATCAGAGCGAATGGAGGTGCTTGGGATGAAGAGAAGACGATGGGGAATGTGATTGAGGTGTTAGGTGGGGTGGTTTACAGTCAGATAACAGTGAAATGGTGGCCAGAGCTCGAGCTTGTGAAAGACTCCCACCGAATATTCCGAGATGCCACAAGAAAAGATCGTATAGCCTAATTGACTGCAAGTTGAATAAGCTATGACCCTCTTTAGATCGTTCTGTAATATTCCAGTGGTTGCACTAGCATCATCCAATGCCATCTCCTCATTCCTACCCCCAAAAATGAAAGACCCTGGGGCGCCTTTGGTGCGATGCACCATTGACAACATGACCTTCAGCGAACTAAGATCTAGTTTTTTCACGAAATAAAAGAAGAAATGACATGAAAATAAATCCTAGACTAGGCTACCATCAATGTTATGATTGAAAAAAAAAAGAAAACTATGGCTTGACCAGAAGAACAAGGAGCCAGGGAGGAGCTTCGACTGAAGGTCTCCGGCAGTGCTCGGATCACAAGTTCCGACCTCGTCCTCCACGCCAAAAGGTTCGGTTGACTTCCTGCTGATGAATCTCATATTCATCATGCTCAAATTCAATTCTTAGTCCCCTTTCTTAAACAATTCAATAAAATTCTCTAATAATTCATTAGATTTATCTTGTATTATATTTTACAGAAACTGTGTATAATTAACTTATATTCTAACTATATTTATTGTATTTAATTACAGTCATTTCCCTTGTCTTTTTATCTAATGAAAAACCCCTAAAAATTAGTTTAATTAATTATCTATAATTACTGTGATCTTTAAAAGAAATAAAAAATACAAAAATATCAAAACCCAAAAGCAGTATTTTTGTCCCTTTAAAAATACCCCAAAAAACATCCTTTTGTACAAATGACCTCTTTTGGCTTTTTGACCAACATGAAACTTGTAGATGTCATCGAGATCTACAACTTTCATGTTTTGACTTTTCCCTAATTTTGCCTTTAACTAATTCTTTTCTATTTTTCTTTATATTTATATTTATTGATTTTTCTGGTGCGGCCACGTGGCGCCCTCTGGGCCGCCCACGTGGCCTCCTCTTCTCGCCACCAGTCTGCTTCCTCCACCCTTGGATCAACCCAAACCAGCCTCCATCACAACAGTTGATCCCTGCTTCTCTCTGTGCCGTCAGATCTCCCATGAGATCTCATCCCCACCGTTCTTTTCCGCCTCACTCACAGCCACCCGATCCCCATATTATCCTATGGCCATCTTCGCTCCATGTCATCCACTCACCCGCCGCCATAGGATGAGACTCCAAATCCTATTTGAACCGCCCGCTTCCTACCATACCCCAACCGCCAGATCTGATCAGATCGTAGCCCTCCACCATCGCCTCCATCTGGATCGTTGGATCACATGATCCAACGACCCAAACGTCATCTTCCTAATCAAACATCGTCCCTGCCCCGTCCGTTACGCCTAGCTGCTGCTCTTCCCCCTTCCTATTTTGGAGCCCACATCAGCCACACTCATCGTCTTATAATGCCGCCACGATGTAGCAGGTTCACCCACCATCCTCGCACGACCTCCATTACTTCCCCGCCATCAAACCTCTGTTAGACCCCCCCCCCGCCACCACGTAACTGATCACCACCTCCTCCTATAAAAGCGACTCCTCTGCCCCCAGCTACTGCCATCCATCAACCGCGGGTGTTGGCCCAGCTTGCCCCGTCCCTCTGGTGACAGCGGAGGGTGGTGGGTAAGGCTACGACGACCTCCTGCCCAAGGTGCGATTCGTGACCGTTTGGCTACGTCACAGCGCCCCCACCGCCACTGAGCTCCTCGGAGTGGCTGCCCGAGTACGAGCTGACGACCCAAGGTCCATTGGACCTCAACACAGGCCTCTACTCTGCCCCTTCTTCCTCCTTGCTTCTCCAGGTACACTCACTTTAATTTTTCACCAGTTTCCCTCTAATTTTTCCACCTCCTATATCTACGCTCACCGCCATCTGACCATCCTACAAGCTTCTCCAAACCTCCGTCATCCGTGTCAACCCCTTCGCTCGCCACTTCCCTTTCTAGAACCTCCGTCACCCCCACCCCCTTCTTCCATGCTCCGCCGGAGAAGAAGCAAAGGGCCTCCGCCTCCCGTCGCCCCACAACCCTCCATTCACCTCACTTCACACACATTTGCACACGCACGGCTTCGGCTATCATCTAACACATGTAGGTGCTTCAATGGTCGAAAAATGTGTGTCTATACTGATCTCGAGCAACAGCTCTGGTGGTGCACTGTGGCACATCCTTGTTGCTTCCTCTCTGGTCGGCCATCTTTGCCAGGTGGTCGGGATCCTCCGCCACCCTTCTACGACCACGGAGGAGACCGGTTGGGCTCTGGCGAGCTTGCTGGAGCGCTATCTACGCAGCCTTTCCCCAGGCGGAGGATGAAACCCATACGCCCACTGAACATGCAGGCTCGGATACACCGAGCCACTCTCTGAAGTACACGAGCACGCCATGTGGCTCGAAGCTCACCGCCTCCCGAGCCTAGCCCCCCCTCGTGTGCCCCGCACGTGAGGGGCTGGGTAGTTTACAAATACACCTGCAGTTCTATCCTGAATTGCAATTAGGTCCCCGGGCGCATGCCTCACGTGCACGCCTAGGGTAAATTACATTGAGCCCCTGCCAAGAATGAATAACTGTAGATATGCCCTCCGTGCTTATGGAAAAATTTCGAAGGCCCCCTAATGGTTTGCTAAATTGCAAATAGGTCCCTCCAGGGACCTATTTGTAATTATTTATCATTTATTTCCTCGTATTTTTATTGCATTTATGCCCCTGCATTATTTCTTTCATAACTTGAGCATCTTAGATCCAAATTGCATGATATAAGTGTTGTTTTGAAGCTTATTTTGTCCTCTTTCTAATGGCAATTCAATTCTTGATTTGGCACTAAATGAAACACGAGGAATTTTGATGTTATATGATGTCTTTTGATCATTAATTCTTTGCCATTGATAGAAACTTTCTCTTAATTTTAATGCTTGATTTGACTATGAAATTAAACCATAATTTGATGCTCAATTATGTGATCTCTTTAGGGCATATTTATATATTATCTTCTGCATGATCATTTATTGCATACCATCCATCATTCATCTCATATTTATTTGTATCTAAAAATCAAATAAAAATCGCATGCATACATTTGTCTCTGCATTCTTGTATTTTGCATGAAGGCATGATGACATGAAAATAATCACACATCAAATAGATAAAATTTGATAAATATATTAAAAAGACTTGTGTCCCTGAGTTCGACCTTGGTAAACTTGTCAAGTAAAAATAATGTCCACATATTCGAAGGTGTGCTTCTTTGCATGATCGAAATCCGCCTCTAGTACTAAGACTATTACATATCCTTAAAGAGGCGGATTTCGAGTTCATCAAATGGCGTCGTTGTCGGGGACACGACTCATCTTTATTTGTTTATCGAATTTTGTTGATATATTTTTGTGTTGAATATTTTTAAAATTTGCAGGTCTTCTCTTCATACATTTTTGCATCATTTTTGTTACTTATTTTTCTCACTATTTTTCTAACATTTTTCTTTTATGGTAGGGCCCGTGAAGATCGAGGATGCTTGATCTCCATGGAGGCATGGAGTTGGAAGTTCCCGCTAAGAAGGCCGCAAAAGAAAATATGAAGAATTCAAGGAAGATTCCGGCTCCTCGTGCATTTTCAAGTTGCAAAAAAAGAAGAAAGAAAGAAAGAAGAAAATTAGAAGAAAGAAAGAAAGAAGAAGAAAAATATATCATTAGATGAACTACCCCCCCCCACACACAAAGAAAAAAGAAGAAAAATAGATCACTAGATGATCTACCCCCCTCCCCCTTTACACAGGCATATATACACCCCCCCACTATCTCTTTATATTCACACATTGTACCCCCCCCCCCCCCCCCCCGCTTCTTCATAATCATATGCAAATAGACACCCACCCTTTCACCTGTATAAATGCTCCATCTAACCCTAAAAGCCAGGGCCCCCCCCAGCTCCTAATTCCAGATCTTTTACTTAGGTTATATCAAGCCTAAGTATAGGGGGACCCGACTCATTCATCCATCCCTCCATCTATCTTCTTATACTTAGGTCATTTTTGACCTAAGTATAGGGGGACCCTCCTCCTCAATTTCGCTATATCACCCTATATTTTGCCAGAGCTATGACTTCATATCAATTGTGCTATGAGGACATAGCAAAAGTTAAGTATAGGGGGTATACTGTATATTTATACTTTAGCCATAGCTCGTGTTTTTTAACTTTTTAAAATCTTTTTGAACTTGGTTTAAGTTGATATGTGAACTGAGTTTTGTAAAAATTCATGTAAAAAAACTTTTTCTTAAAATTGAGGGATTAACTTTTTGTAAAATCAACCTTTTTCAAAAACCCTTAAAAATTGAAAATTAAAAAGATTCCTTTTGTAGAGACTATGACTAATAGGCTTAAAAATGAGTAGCTACTCTTCAGTGAGGGAACTTTGGTCTCCCTTAGCAGAGTGGGTGATTTAGAGGACACTGTCTATGGCTCCGTCCTCATGTAACATGTGTCCGTCTAACGGTCCGTACTTACACCTATACTGGTTGGGAGTGGACGCAACTATTCATATGAGCTTGGGTCAGTCATTGTCTCAAAAGAATTAAAAAAATTATTAAAATTATTAAAATCCAAAAAAATGGCAAAAGATAAAAATCACAAAAACTCATTAACCAAAGAGTTGATGTATTCCTGACACATTCACATTCACTCAAGGCTTAAGAATTTTGTGGACACTTGATTTCTGTGATCTTGAGAATCTGAGTTAGCCATCCTTAGTCAGTAGGGTTTTAAACTTAATAATCCACACTTCCTTAGTTTGAAAGATTTGAGCGCTATATTGCACTCTTCATCTCTACCCTCTAAAGAATATGATCAACACATGACTTTCACAACTGTATGATTGATGAGATGAGTTGAGTTATCACCTGAGGAATTAGGACTGGTGATTTGAGTCTAGACCCGATCTAATGATGCTCGAGGATGTGATAAAGTTAATGAAGGCTTCAAGAAACCTGAGTGTTAGCAAAACCCTAGCCAGTATGTGAACAAGTGCATATGCTATCGCTTGATAAATACCTATGTGTCAGGGTGTGATGAAACTTAAATAATTGTTGATCAGTGTGCGCCAACTTTTGGTAAAAGCAGTGGAGCTAGCCAAAAAGAAAAGAAAAGAAAGAAATTCATCAAGAAAAAAGCTCTATCCTCCCAAGTCAATTTATAAAGAGCTTCCACCATATGGAGAGCGCTCCCAACCATTTTCAAAGTGTCCACTTGGACCAAATGCTATTAGGGTCAAGGAGTCGGGCTAGCACCATAAAAGGATCCTGCATCGTATAGTGATAGAAGTCTGGGTGTCGAAGGTATCTTAGATACTCAACAAAGACGCACCCCGGTGTACTCCCATAAAAATAAGTGCAGACGACTCCGAATTCTCTTGACAGACACATTGATCAACAAATTAAAAATATACATGTGTTGAGTAATAAGGCACTCGAGAGGCCCCTTGATCCAATGTGAGGGTGAGAAAAATAGGCGCAATCATATGCCCTCCATCATCTGGCCGTCCATATACATTTTCAAGTCTGACGAACTAATGAGACGGTTGACTGAAATAAGAATATATTTATTCCCTAGTGTTGAGGATTAGGTTTAGAGGAGAGTCTCCTGGATTGGAACTTTGGGATATGTCTCGACTCAACTCTCTTGAGTGCAGTACACTAAATTTCATATCCTTATATTTTATATACAAACAGAGAGTTTGATAGTTAGAGAAGTTGGATTCCTTCTGACTAGATCATGGTTGAGCCTAAAATTTTAGGATCACTTTAATTCAGGGTCTTCAAAAGAATTGAGCCTTAAAATTTTCACAAGCACTGGCAGGAATTAACCGACTACTTCATTCTTTAGATGATCGAGGACGAGCATAATTTAAGTATAGGGGTATGATAAATCTCGTATTCATCATGCTAAAATTCAATTCTTAATCCCCTTGCTTAAATAATTCAATAAAATTTGCTAATAATTCATTAAATTTATTTTTGTATTATATTGTACAGAAACTATGTATAATTAACATATATTCTAACTTATTTATTGCATTAAATTACAACCATTTTCCTTGTCTTTTTATCTTATGAAAAATCCTTAAAAATTAGGTTAATTAATTGTCTATAATTACCCTAACCTTTAACATAAATAAAAAATACAAAAAAATTATCAAAATCCAAAGCAATATCTTTATCCCTTTAAAATACCCCCCCAAAAAATATCATTTTATACAAATGACTGTTTTTGGCTTCTTTTCCAACATGAAACTTGTAGATCTCATCGAGATCTACAACATTCATGTTTTGACTTTTTCTTAATTTTGCCTTTAACTAATTCTTTTTTCTTTTTCTTTATTTTTACATTTATTGATTTTTCTGGTGCGGCCACGTGGTGCCCTCTGGTCCGCCCACGTGGCTGCCTCCTCTTTTCGCCACCTATCTGCTTCCTCCATCCTTGGATCAGCCCAAAACCGTGTCCATCACAACTGTTGATCCATGCTTCTCTTTGTGCCGTCAGATCTCCCCTGAGATCTGATCCCCACCGCTCTTCTCCGCCTCACTCACAGCCGCTCGATCCCGTATTATCCTACGGCCACCTTCGCTCCATGTCATCCACTCACCCCCCATCATAGGATGAGACTCCAAATCCTATCTGAATCGCTTGCTTCCTATCGGCACTAACCGTCAGATCTGATCTGATCTGATCGTAGACCTCTGCCAACGCCTCCATCTGGACTGTTGGATCACATGATCTAATGACCCAAACGTTGTCTTCCTCATCAAACACCTTCCTTGTCCCGTCTGTTATGCCTAACCGTTGCTCTTCCCCTTCCTATTTTGGAGCCCACATCAGCCATGCTCATCCTCTCGTAACGCCACCACCACGTAGTCGGTTCCCCCACCATCCTCGCACGTCCTCTGTTATTCCACCTCCGTTACTCCCCCACTATCAAACCTCCATTAAAACCCCCCCTGACACCACGTAACTGACCACCATCTCCTCTTATAAAAGCGAATCCTCCGCCCCCAGTTGCCGCCATTCACCAGCCACGGGTGTTGGCCCAGCTTGCCACGTCCCTCCAGTGACAGCGGAGGGCGGTGGCCAAGGCGACAATGACCTCCTACCCAAGGTGTGATCCGTGACCGTCCGACCACATCGCGGCGCCCCCACTGCCGCTGAGCTCCTCGGAGTGGCTGCCCGAGTACGAGCGATGACCCGAGGTCCATTGAACCTCAGCACAAGCCTCCTCTCTGCCCCTTCTTCCTCCTTGATCCTCTAGGTACACTCACTTTAATTTTCACCATTTTTCTTCTAATTTTCCCACCTCCTATATCTAGGCTCACCACCAACTGACCATCCTACAAGCTTTGCCAAACCTCTGTATCCTCGCCAACCCCTTCGCTCGCCGCTTCCCTACTCCAGAACCTCCGTCACCTCCACCCCCTTCTTCCCTGCTCCACCGGAGAAGAAGCAAAGGGTCTCCACCTCCCGTCACCCCACGATCCTCCATTCGCCTCACTTCACCCACATTTGCACACGCACGGCTTTGGCTATCATCTAACACTTGCAGGTGCTTCAATAGTCGGAAAATGCGCGTCTACACCGATCTCGAGCAGTAGTTCTGATGGTGCACCGTCGCACGTCATATACAGCTATCCTTGTCACTTCCTCTCCGGTCGGCCATCTTCGCCAGGTGGTCGGGATGCTCCGCCACCCTTCTACGACTACGGAGGAGGTCTGGGCTCTAGCAAGCTTGCCTGAGCGATATCTACACCACCGTTCACCCGGCGGAGGACGAAGCCCAGGCGTCATTGGATGGTGCCTCTCGGCGGCCATCCAACGGACCAGATGATACCACATCACCCACCATCGGACCTGCCGGCTCGGCTACACCGAGCCACTCTCCAAAGTACATGAGCACGCCACGTGGCACGAAGCTCACCGCCTCCCGAGCCTAGCCTCCCCTCGTGTGCCTCGCACGTGAGGGGCTGGGTAATTTGCAGATACACCCATGGATCTATCCAAAATTGCAATTAGGTCCCCGGGCACATTCCTCACGTGCGCGCTTGGGGTAAAATACATTGAGCCCCTGCTAGGAATGAATAATTGCAGATATGCCCCTCCGTGCTTATGAAAAAATTTCGGAGGGCCCCTACCGATTTGCTAAATTGCAAATAGGTCCCTCCAGGGACCTATTTATAATTATTTATCATTTATTTCCTCACATTTTTATTGCATTTATGCCCCTGCATTGTTTCTTTCATAACTTGAGCATCTTAGATCCAAATTGCATGATTTAAGTGTTGTTTTGAAGCTTATTTTATCCTCTTTATAATGGCATAATTCAATTCTTGATTTGACACTAAATGAAATACAAAGAATTTTGATGTTGTATGGTGTCTTTTGATCATTAATTCTTTACCATTGATAGATAATTGCTCTTAATTTTAATGCTCAATTTCACTATGAAATTAAACCATAATTTGATGCTCAATTATGTGGTCTTTTTAGGGCATATTTGTATATTATCTTCTGCATGATCATTTATTGCATATCATCCACCATGCATCTCATATTTAATTGTATCTAAAAATCAAATAAAAATCGCAATGTATACATTTGTCTCTGCATTCTTTTATTTTGCATGAAGGCCTAAAGACGTGAAAATAATCACACATCAAATAGATAAATTTGATAAATATATTAAAGAGGCTCGTGTCCCTAAGTTTGACCTTGGTAAACTTGCCAAGTAAAATAATGCCCACATATTTGAAGGTGTGGTTCTTTGCATGACCGTCCGCCTCCTATACTACGACTATTACAAATCTTTAAAGAGACGGATTTCAAGTTCATCACCTGATGTCACCAACAAGCTTGAGCACGAGAAGATATGAGGATTTCGAGGTAGAATCGAGATCAAGTTTGAAATGAAGGCAGAGGAGGAATATATGTACAAGGGATCTTTGATTAAGGACACAAGTCAATGCAGAGCTCCATCAATCGAGGAGAGATGTCGGCATGAAAGAGCATTGATCGAGGCACAAAATTACTGAAGGAATCGATTTAGTTTGGTGCAAGGATCGGGGGGGGAAATCAAGGAAGACTAGGGGTTCAGTGGCTCTGACAACCCTAGGGGAATAGGGGGGCCAGTTGACCGGCAGGTCAACCAAGGTCGGCCTCCCATTGGGCCATGTAGGCCGCTAGGCAACAAAAAGAGAAATAAAAGAATTAAAAATTCAAATAAAAAATATTAATTAAAACACAAAATATAAAAAATATTTATTATTTTATGTAGTATTTAATTTATGATTTTTATTTATTTTTACAAGTTAATTTATTAGGTTTTAATTTTTACATGTATAAATATAGGTATTTACATATATATATTTGGTATTTTATTTTTATTTTGTGTTTTAGATTTTATTATTTTACATAACTTATTTTATATATTTACAACTTATTTAAACACGCATATAGGTATTTTTATTGTATTTTTTTGAGTTCAAATATGTACTTAAATAATTATGTACATATAATACAGTATTATGAGTATATTCATCTATGTATTAAAATGTACTTCTTTATTTTGACAAATTATTATTATTTATTTTATTTTAATTACGTATATATATTAAGTAATATTTACAAAATTATAAAAAAAATAAGGAAGTGAGAAATAAAAGGAATAAATACAATGATTATTGTATACATGTATATTGCACAATGAGGGCCCAAAATCTAACTTTTGCATCTTAACTCCAAATTAAATGAAACTATCTTCATTAAATAGATAATTTAATTTTATGAACAATAGTGAATTTTGAGCTTGCATGGAGAAGATAGAGGTATGGAAAGTTTTCTTTGTGGCTTTTTATTCTAAGTATCTAGGACACTGAATTATTTTTGAGTAAAATAAATTTTATATTTTTCTTTATATTTTCATGTACAATATTCATGTTCAAAGTTTATTGATTTGGGATGTAAATAATAAAGAATAAAGTGAGTCCTAAAAATTATTTATTGAATGATAAAAATTAGGGGTTTTATGTTGTTTTTTGCCCTTATATCTCCCTACTTTATTCATTGTCGACCAAGTCATCATGGTGATTGGGTCTCGGGGCTTAGGATCATTCAGTGTCTTTGACACTTCATTCTTTTTCTTTTCTTTCTTTTCTTTCTTTTATTCTTTTATTTTAGAATTAAATCAATACATTTATACAATATTTATAGTATAAATAATAAGTATCATTCATGCAATTTAATGTTATCTACATGCATTTAACTAAGAGATTGAGATCAAAATGGAAGAATAAAATTGATGAAATGGAGATTTATCACATGCTCCTAGAGAGCATACTCCTTTTTCCCTTTTACGATACTGGTCGAATGTATTATTATTTGAAACATGGAATTTTAAAAGAAAAACACAATAGTCACGTCATTTAATCTGTGTTAAGATATGATTTCCTTTTTAATCATTAATATCTTACAGTTACAAGCATTTTAGTAAGATTCTCTTGTTTTTTTACAAATTTAGCTTCAAATTATACAACTTCACTCTCCTGTCCGAAGGTTTTACTATTGAATGATATTTTCCTATATATTTTCTACTTATTAAAATGTTGATGTATGACTTGAATTTTATTGAAATATTTAGTCATAGAGTTATAATAGTTCTTAGCTGCAAAACATAATTTCATACATATTCAAGATCTTACTAAAATGGTAAGATTTAGATAATTTACTTATTTACAAATCTGTAATTGTGGGAACAAATGGAAAGACCATATTTGTCAAAACAATTTGTTGCTTTGTAAAATCATAGACTTATTTTATATAATAAATGATGATAAGAAATAAAAAAAGAATAATTAAGATCAAACGATTAAAGTTGTCCTAGTCAGCCATATGTTTATTGGAAAACCCATCACACTCCATGTATGCATTTGTGCATATGCATCCATGTATGAATGGAGGCATGCATGCAAGCATAGATGAAAGGATCATGGATGTATGCATGCATGTGTGGTTATGTGCAGACATGAGTGCGAGCTTGCTCGTAATTGTTTAGCGCATGCATGTGAAAATGCACGCATGTAATGTGCAAGAATGCAAATATGCATGTGCATGTATATGGGTGCATGCAAGTGTTGTGTAGGCATGGGATGGGACGTTTATGAAAAATGCATCTCTCTCATATGTATTGTTTATCAAACAATAGAAATCTTAATCGTTTACTAATCGATTTTGAGTATCATCATATACGTGAGAACTGCGATGATGTTTGCATGTGACACGGTGAAAGTGAAGTCAATTTGAGTGCATGCATGAGTGGGGAAATTGTTAGTATATAAGCATGCATATTTTGACAATAACAAAACTTATGCAGTTAACTTGAAGCTAGATCAAGAGCGGGAAAATTACTGAAGCATGACCAAGCTCAAGATGATAAATCACACTTGATCGATCAACCTTGTTTTATGATCGACCATTATTTGAATTACAATGGCTATAGTTTTGATCGATCATCTCTTGATTCTGATCGATCACCTAAATCCTCATGATCGATCATTTTGATTCTAATCGACCATCTTTGTATCACGATCGATCATATTCTATTTCAGGAAGATTTTTGAAGGCGATTTCATTTCTGATTTGTTCACAACAGATACTTTTTAAGTGCCAACATCTATGGAGTCTCTACACATGTAAATATGACCATATACTTCATTCTACAACATATAGCAAGAGCAACAAACTCTCACCTCTCCGCTTTCCACTCTATACCCGGAAAGAAAGATTAAAGAGCTATTTTCTGATGCATTCTTCATTCCAACAGCTCTGGTTCTCTGCAATTGATTCTTACGAGCACGCTCCTCGCTCTATAAGATTGTTTTACCTTTGCCTCATTATTCATTGCATATTTACTTTGATATTGAGGTTGTTAGGATTTTTCCATGTATACAGTTGAGTTGACCACGCTATCCACTCAGGTAATAAACGGTTGGGTTGTCCGTATAAGCAACTCGGTATAGTGGTAAGACCCATTTGGACCAGGTTGAAAGCCCGAGTCGAGAGATTCAGGTCGTGATTTTTACCCCGAGGGTTTCCACGTTAAATCCTTGTGCACTTATGGTTTGATTTATTATCTTGTGATTGAATGTGTTACGAAATGTTCTGCTTGTTTAAGTTTATTATGCATTAATCCAGGTCTTAAGTTCGATCCACCCGCACCCATCGGTCGGTGTCCGCACAGTTGGATAAAAACCAACAAAATGTACGACATTACTTTTAGTATTAACATATGCATTCGAATGATGGATACAAAGCAAAGTGGAATAAGAGATAAGTGTGGTTTATTCATCATTCTTATTTGGTTGAGCAAAGTGGAATAAGAGATAAGTGAGGTTTATACATCATTCTTATTTGGTTGATTTGAAAGATAAGGAAAGTGATAAATATTGTACGGAGAGATATAATAGATGATGTAACTATGATATGACCACTTATCTCGAGATAAAGCACCCTTACTCTGTTGCTATCCCGCATCCAGTATTTTTCAATTGTTAATTATAAATCAATTTTCTCAAAAAAATTTGCAAAACTAACTCTGTTTTTCAAAGAAATTAAGTTAGCAATCATTTACTTTCACAATTATTTTTTTGAAATGGCTAGTTTATCCCTCAAATAAAGAACTGGTGTAAATTAAAATTCTAAAGAATTTGAGTTAATAGACTTTAAATTTGATGCTTGAACCTTTCAATGCTCCTGTAAAACATTCAACAAGAAAAAATCATTTTATCTGGGTAGTTGCACACACATCTGGTAGATATTGAGATATTAACATAACTATTTCCATTATTTGTTTAAAATCAATTTTTGGCGAAGCAAGAAAATGCCTGAAGATTGGCATAGGAGTATCGTGGTGCCTCTTTATAAAAGTAAAGGAGACATTCAAAATTGTTCAAATTATAGAGGTATCAAGCTGATGAGTCACACTGTGAAAATTTGGGAACGTGTGATCGAGAGAAGGTTGAGACAAGTTTCCAATGTCAAAGAAAACCAATTCGGATTCATGCCAAAACACTCAACTATTGAAGCCATCCATTTGCTGAGGAGAACAATGGAGATTTATAGAGCTAAAAGGAAGAACCTCCTTATGATCTTTATTGATTTGGAGAAGGCTTATGATTCTGTCCCACGAGAGATATTGTGGAGAGTTTTGGAGAAGAGACAAGTGCTTGTCCTATACATTAACCTCATAAAGGACATATATGATAGGGCTTTATCTTGTGTAAGGACACCGTCCGAGAAAATTGGCTATTTTGACATTAACATTGGTTTACATCAAGGTTCAGCTTTGAGTCCATTTCTTTTTACTTTGATTATGGACGAGTTGACAAGTCACATTCAGGATGAGTTACCGTGGTGTATGTTATTTGCTGATGATATTGTGTTGATTGACGAGACTAGAGATGGAGTAAATGAGAAGCTCGAGGTCTGGAGACATGAGTTGGAGAGTAAAGGATTTCGTATAAGTAGGGCTAAGACAGAATATATGGAGTGCACCTTTGATGGAAGCAATGGTGAAGGAATTGAGGTGAAGATTGGTGATGATAATATTGAGAAGAGAGATTCTTTAAGAGATATGGGATCTATTTTGCAACATGATGGGAAAATTGATGGAGATGTTACTAATAGAATAAATGCAGGCTGGCTAAAGTGGAGAGGAGCCTCTATTGTTCTCTGTGATAAGAAAATTCATGTAAAAATTAAAGGAAAGTTTTACAAAGCAGCCGTGAGACCTGCTATGCTCTATGGATCTGAATGTTGGCCTGTGCACCGTAGGAGAATGGTTGTAGCAGAAATGAAAATGCTAAGGTGGATGTGTGGACACACACGTAAAGATCGGATTCGGAATGATGCAATCAGAAAGAAAGTTGGTGTTGCTCCGATCGAGGATAAGATGCGAGAAAATCGCTTAAGATGATTTGGTCATTTGCAAAGAAAATCAGCTGATGCACCAGTTAGGAGATGTGAGTGTTGGGATGTTGAGCCGGTTAAGAGAGGGCAGGGACGACCCAAGAAGTGTTGGAAAGAGACCATACGAAGGGATCTTTGTTTTGTGGATATAAGCCCAGGATTGACCCAAGATAGATCTGAATGGAGGCGAAGAATCCATGTAGCCGACCCTACATAATTGTGGGAAAAGGCTATGTAGTTGTTGCTGTATTAAAAAAGTTGCATAACTATCCTCATTATAAAAAATTAAACTAGTGGCCATTTATTTCCAATATTTTTTCTTGTAAACTGCTACCCTACCCATCTTAGTGAGAACTATAAAACATTCCTTCTGAAAATTTTGAATTAATTGAATTTAATCTTAATAGTAATTGTTATTTTTACATGGATGCTCCTAGAATTTCTATATTATATAAGCCTTTTTTTAATTTACATAATCACATTTATACCAGGTAGTTATTAATTTATTCACATACAAGTCTCGTTTTGCTTGAGGTCAAAATTTTGTTCGCATCTGTACGTAGGGATGAAAATGGATCGGATACGGATCGGATATGCTTATTTCTATATGAGTTCAATGTGGCTGCCCGCAAGGGGCAGCCAACATGGCTGCCCCGGGCCTTATTTTGATATTTTTTTTATTTTTTTTCAAAAAATGTTGCCATGTATATTCATCCCTATATCCCTCCTATATGTCATTCGAATTTCGTCAGAAACAGAGACTCCTATGGCCTCCATCCAGACAGTCATTTTTTAACGGTAACAGGATTTTTTAAATCGACACCATCTCGATGGAGGCCGTAGGAGTCTCTGTTTCTGATGAAATTCGAATGACATGTAGGAGGGATATAGGGATGAATATACATGATGATATTTTTCAAAAAAAATAAAAAAATTTGACGAAAATAGCACGGGGGCAGCCATCTTTGGCTGCCCGCAAGGGGCAGCCCCATTTTATCCTTTCTATATTCATATTCGCTTCATCTTTATCGAATACGGATATAGATATGATTCGGACATGCATTAAAGAAACCATATCCTTAAAATACGGATACGAATGGAATCAGATATTTATCGAATCTTAATACGGATCAAATAAAGAGCGGACCCGGATACGGATTGAATAAAGATCTAATTCAAATATGAATCTAATAAAGAGTGAAATCCAAATATGGATCCAATAAACATGAAACCTGAATACTGACCGAATAAAGACTACATACGAATACAAATTGGATTTTTATCAAAAGTTCATAATGATTTTAAAAAATAACAATGAAAAATAAGTTGCATCATGACAAAATAAAGCATCAAGGTGACCTGCGTTTCTGACCAGAAGCAAAAAGGGGGACAATGTTTCGTAACTTTTGTTTGTGTCCATACTCAAACAAATGGAAGTTCATTAATATCATTAATATATTATATTTTATAATGTATAATAGTAATACAATAATATGGGGTTGTGGCTTATATTATATTAACTAATATATAAAATAATGTTAAATATTGTATTCATATCTCCGGATATTCAAGCCATTACCATATCCGTATCTAAAAATTTTTTACAATCCATATCTATATTCGATTAATATTCCGTATCCGGTACTTTTTCGAATACGGTAAATGAATATTCAAATATATTCATAACCGTTTTCATCCCTATCTGTATGAACTTATTTTACATTAATTTCTTAGGCCTGCTATGAAAAATTTAGTAGAAATTTCTTTCAAATAATTCTATCTTAAAATTTGCAAGTTTGACTATATTTTCAGACTAAAGAAAAATCTGAAAGATAGAAATTTTGAAAAAAAATAATTTTGATTTTCTGTCCGAATGGAAGTCGTAGGACTCTCTGTTTCTAACAAAATTCGAATGGCATATAGGAGGGATATAGGGATGAATATACATGGCGATATTTTTCAAAAAAAATAAAAAAACATCGAAAACGACGAGGGGGGCAACCCCATTAACCTCTTTTAAAAAATGACAATTTTGTGTTTTTAGGAACATATACATATTTAAATCTAAAAATTGCGAGCAAATTGCATTTGGATGTGTGTACATGGACGTCCTTGTGAAAAAAATATTGCATGGATATCCTTTTATTTTACAGAATTGCAAACGCGCACTTCAAAAATAATGATTTGTTCACATATAAGCCTCCCTTTGGTAACGTAACATTTTCTTACTTTCAACAATGCATGTGCATCAAATGTGACCATAAAGTGTCAAAGCAAAAGTTAGCGAGGCATTGATAAAAGATAAAATGAACGATATACGATTACAATGGTTTAGAGATGTGTAACATGGAGTCAAATTTCGGCGAAATTCAGCCGAATTTCAATCGAATTGCCGTTTCGATAGGTTACCGAAATTTGATCGAAATGGCTAAAATGACCGATATACGGCGATTATAGTTCGAAAAAATGACCGAAATAATCGAATTCGACCGAAATTTTGTTTCGGCCGGTCACCGAAATAATGACCGAAACCGACATTTAGGACCTTGATGTGCAAGCAAGGTCATATGATGATCGGATTCCAAGGGTGAAAACCGAAAAGGCGGAAGAGGAGCACAATAAGAGTGGACAAGAAAATCAAGAGAAATGTTACCATAGACTGATTAAAAATGACATGATTTTCTTTGGATCTAAGTCCTCTGATCAGTATGGAAGCAAAGAATCTACGCACGTAACTGCACTTAAATTGGAAAAAGACCTAATAGATGTTGTAGTACACTGACAAGCATGAGTATACCATGAGAAAACAACAATGATCAGGGCAAAGCTTACTTCTATACTTTTTCATTTCTTTTCACTCCAAAGTTACTGTTTTCGATCTACAAGGCCAAGCAAGCAAGTATCAAGCTGATAACAAGTGAGAATGACGCAGGCTTCCTCTTCTCGGTCCTCCCTTGTATTATTAAACTGTAGATGAACCAACCTACTACCCTACCGCAGTCAATAAGGAGGAAGAAGGTAACTTATAGAGAGGATCGCACCTGCTGTGTACGAGGCAATATAATTTCAGAAGGAAGATTTCAGAATCATCATGCATCTAGTACCCCATCATCATGAAACATGATGGCATAGGAATGACTGGGACTCTCCCAAGGATAGAGGCGATGCCTTCCAGGGCAAAAAACATGCAGTTTTGCAGATGAAGACCTTATTGAAGCATGCTATGTTGAAACATGCCATAGTCAGTCTGCCACAGCTGATTAAAAGGAAAAATATCAGCAACCAACAGCAATATGGACATCAGATATATACATACCACATCAGGGATCTCTTAATCCAAAAAGTACTTGTACTTGTACAAGTGACGTAAGCAGCGTTAAATTTTGGGCATGACAGAAATATATATTGGCCAATAAGAATAGATAAGGGGCTGATGAAAAATTTTAGGCAATAAGGCATTCCTTCAACCTAGGAAAGGTGTTGGTCAAGCTGCTTAAAGCTTAGCATGTCATCGTTGAACCTCACTTCTTTCTCTCTGGTTTGAATATGTTTGCCTTGTAGTACTTTAATTCCTGTATGCTTTCTCTGATGTCATCCAGAGCTCTATGCTTATTTTCCTTCACAGGGGCCCTTTCGTAATCTGCATTAGTGCAAATCATATAAAACTTAATGACAGAAGTAGTCGCAGATAAATAAAAAACGTGTTGATAAATATACAAAGCGCACATTCACTCCACAATTGTATCAATGTAGAAATATCTACAGTATCACGAAAACTATATATATGTTCAAAATGAAAATCAAAAGGGATTTTTACACCATGAATCCTAAAAACTTTGCAAATTACCTTGTCGACCCTGAAAACTGCTTAATTATCATCCAAACCCCGCAGACGTAAACGTGTTCCGTCTTATACCACAACCCTTGTTATTTTAACTTTATTTGAGTCAACAACTTGAGTTAGTTGTGAGTTAATCTAACCACATGAAATCTAATGGTGGATATTTTACCTCCCTCTTTCCTTCTCCCCTCCCTCTTTCCTTCTTCTCCATCTCATTCTCATAAATGTCATGAGGCTCTCCTCACCATCGTGAAAACCATTCAGCTGCCCGTCTGCGGATATGAGTGCCGCTCCCTGCCGCCCACCCACTTGACGGTCTTCATCCAGAACGTGACCTCCGTTCCAAGTTCCGGCCATGGTATCGCCCGGAGCTCGTCAATCCGTTCAACTCCCCATCCGTACCTCACACCATCCTTTAGTGTTCTTCACGGTTACATGATCAAAACACATCGATGCTAATACCATCATCACACAATCATTCGGAAATGATCGAAGGGGCGAGGGAGGGAAGGGAATATACCTGAACTCTATCGAATTTCTTGCAAAACAAGTCGGAGATCTGAATTTTTTATCGACTCCATCATGTATCTGAAGTACTATGGAGAAAACTTCACAAAAGACTCCAACTCGATCTTCGTCACCTGCTTGATGACAAATCTTTCGTCGAACAACCTCAGGAAGTAGGTATTGGCTATTGCTCTTCGCCCCTTAAGCAGACCACTTCTTGCTACAGTTGCCGAGCGTTTGAAATCTGTCTCTTTCGAGCAGCACTTGTTTCTGAGGGAAGAGAACTGCTTTGTGAAGTAGCAAGTCACCTAGAACTTCGCTTTGTTGGAAGGGAACGAGAACTCGTCCTCAAAAGTGAATCAAAAATGGGGTTGCTTCGAATCGGACATGGCACTGCCTTGAGATAGATCTTCTGGTCTTATAAATCCAGAGGAAATACCATCATGGTCGATCGAATGAATGCTCGGAGCGCACATCACGAACTGGCATGTTTTTTAGAGCTTAGAACATCATTCGGTCCTCCCTTCGTCAACATGATCTCAGCCACCTGCGGATGGGGGAGGAGAGACAACATCCCGCAAGTCACCTTCCCCCCAGCGGCCCCACTTCAGGAAACCCAACTCCATCACCAATCTCGTGGCGGAGCCCCATGACCCATCATGGTGCGAGTACCCTTCGCGCACACCAACAACACCTCAAGACTGCTCCAACATCGTCAGATTTTGCTGTTTCCCGAGCGCCATCGTGGGTCTATATAATGTCTCTCGTCACCTGCAGAGGTGCTCTCCAGACCGTTAACCCAGTTCCTCATTAGCTTGCTACCTTTCTCGTCCAACCAAGGTCCAAGAAATTCGGACCCCTCCCACGGCCACATCTTCGACCATGACATCGAGGCGGTGGAAAGCAGAGGAGGGGAGGAAGGGAAAAGGAATGGCATTGGTTTGTAATTTTAATAACCACGAAGGGCATAACTATTTTTTAACGGAATCTATTAACTAACGGTGAAATGAATGGGGATAACTAAGGGTTGTGATGTAAAAGCTAGTAAGTTTGCAGGGTTTAAGTGATAATGACAACAAATACAAGGCCGAGAAGGTAATTTGCAAAGTTTTTAGGATTCGTGGTGTAAAAATCCCAAACCAAAATGGCTGTGTATACTAGCCAGGTCATCATTATTTTCATATTAATCCAATCAGTGAATTGTAGGAAAAGAAAAGATAAAATAAGACGTGAAGAGCACATTGCTGAAATGTGTCAATTATGGCATTGGCAACTGCTTGCCAAAAAATTCCAGTCACTAATCCAGTCTCGAAAAAGTGGCATCAAGGAGCATTTATGTAATTACGAATGACTGTTGAAAGAATGTTTCAGCGAAAAAAATGAACTAAGCAATTACCTTTAATGAACCAATGTTTGCATAAAGCTTTTATGCTGCTGACGTCTACAATAACATGACTAAAAAGAGCTGCCAGTTCTGGCATATATTTCTGCAAAAGATAAATATGTAAATGATATCTTTTTCCTGAAGAAAATTATGCAAGATATCATAAGCGCAAAAAGAGTGCAAGTTTAATGGTCCAATGATATCAATTTACTTGATAAATAAAAATGCAGTAGATTTTGTAATTAAAATGGATCTCTTATAGATGAGAATTGAGCATCAAAGCCAACCATCATTCCCTCATGCATGTTAACTATTGAACAACAATATCAGGACTAAACACAAACTAAAAAACAGCAATGAGAGGTATGGCATATGACAGAGACCACTAGCACCTAAAGACTTCAAAGACTAAAAGGTGAACGGGAAGAGTGCCAATGCCAAGAAGGCATTGAACAAGAGGCAACAAGGAAGATGATCCAAGGTGACCACAGAATTCATCAAATCTAGCAGCAGCACTGAAAAGGTCGTAACTGGGGGGATGGTAGCATTTATCGACTACAAAGTGGAAAAGAATCTGCTGTGGTACGACTACAAGACATCAAATTAGAACATGCCATTTCAGATTCTCGGAACTCTGTTGACCATTGAATCATCTGTTACAGGTACTACGATCATTTGCAAAGAGTTTGTTCTTTCTTCAACAACAGTGCACATCTAGTATCAATTAACGAAGTTATCAAAATATGCGAGTAGACTAGATTAAGCCAAATTATATGTAGCAAATAACAGACGAAGAACAGGCTTATTTAAAGAAAAGCAAACAAGGTTTCACCTTGAGAAAAATAAAGTCCGTATATACAGAGTTTCCAGCCAAAAGAGGTGTGTACGTCCCAACATGTTTTTTGACAAACTCTATGAGCTGTAAACACCAAAAGCAATTGATTATTACTTATAAACCACATGAATACGAATAAAACTTCAAGGGAAACCTTTGGAAAATTAGCAATGGTGTCAACGATGGAGAAGCACCCAAAAACGGAAATAGTAACTGAGAAGTTATAACGATTATTTTGCAGGAACAAAACACCGTGAATCTATGTATTATATCAGGCATTTAGTGATAAATAATTTACAGGGATCCTGGAGAAAAAAAAAGGTGGAGCCTTCTCCCATTTTTAAGTGGGGTCAGTTACATGGATTTTTGCTCAAATCCATATGAAAGATCCGGTTATTTTTTACGATGGTTGTCGACTAGCTAACGCAACCCTTACATTGAGGGATTTGAACCCTGATCTTTTGGGTGATAGGCAAACTACACTACCACCAGACCATCGAAGTGAGGTACCTGAAATGATGCTGATTTACCGATTTCAATGAATTAATTTGATGAACTCTATGAGAGGCAGCTCAATTATTCAATGACAGTTTAAATTTTAGAGTTCTAGATTGCCCCTAAATATTTCAATGGTGGAAAAATAATTTTGATGATAGAAAATTTTGTTTGGTAGAAATATTTAGTGGAGAAGAAATTTGGAGGGAGGAGGAAGAGACTACTCGTCAGTTGCGAGATATTTGGGGAAGAAGAACCACGGAGATCGTGTGGAAGGACATGAGAGAAGGGAGTGGGAGATAAATGAGATAAACCTCAATTTAATTTCAACTTCAACGGATCAAAATATTGGACTATCATCCCCTTTATCTAAGAAGGGTGGGATTATAAAAATAAACGAGAAATAAAATCAAATCCTAACTTATCCCAGACTCTAAATGTCTTTAATCGGTTAATTAATTGACCTAACCGACTAACTAATTGATTCGAGATCACATGTGATCTCGTTATTTAAAATAGAAATAAAATTACAATGGACTCAATTAACTGTAAATAAAAGTAAACATGTAATTAACTATACTCTAATTAAATGGTGAAAATAAAAAATAGTTGGACCAAATTTAAAGGCATGAAAAGCCCTAATTTTACCCTAATTTGGATTTTGTGTTGCATCACCCCCCCCCAACTACGTATACGAAGGTAACTTGCCCATAGCCTCTTCTTATATAAAGAGAGTGTGGGCTATTTGATGATCAAGTCAAACCATTTTTCAAACTTGGTATCCGAGCAACAGTCTTAGGCCGTTACCTTTAATACCTCGCTAATTTGTTACTCCGTTTCTACACCAAAAAAGGGGAGCAAACACAGAAATCCCGCTCAGCGCTACATCAATCCTCTCTCTGCTGCCAGCTGGCCTAGGCACTCCAACATCATCAGAGCCGCTATGAAAGCTCTCCGAGCTTCATAGAAGCTGTCTTTGTTGGACACGCAAGCCCACGACAAGCCATTATGCAATAAATGTTATTGCAAATATCATTCATTGATCTGAAATGAAGGATAACTAATTTGCATAATAAGTCCCTTAGTATAATTAGGGTTATGTACCATGGCCATATTAATGATCATGCAACTGTTGATTCAATTGTTGAATCATAGAGGATGGTGCTTGGATGAATATCTAAAGAGTTAGATTGATGACTCATCAAGCACCGTCAAATGATTATTAAGAGAGGATCTCCAGCCTGAGTAGGAGATGACAACCCTTTCTCTAAAGGTTGATATCTAACCGAACCACTTGATGTAGGTCCTCTGCATAGGAATAGAGATTCAGAGGTGTTAGATAAGTTATGTCAAACAGTTGACTTAACGAGATCGAGATAACCAAAGACCTATGCAGTATACTGTCACGATATAGGCACGCATCCTCTGATCGGAGACAGATGTGTTACTATATGTCTGAGTATGTACATTTGGCAGACCAGTAGGTTGATGACCTAATCAAAGTCTATACGCGCAATGGTATGCATACAAGGGCATATGAGTAGTACGATCTCTCAAAGGGATTATGCAGGTTCATTTACTGTATGATTCAATTGTTGAATCATAGAAGCTGGTGCTTGGATGAATATCTAAAGAGTTAGATTGAGGACTCATCAAGCACCGTCAAATGATTATTAAGAGAGGATCTCCAGCCTGAGTAGGAGATGGCAATCCTTTCTCTAAAGGATGATATCCAACCAACCTCTTGACGCAAGTCCTCTACGTAGGAACAAAGATTCAAAGGTGTTAGATAAGTTAGGTCAAACAGTTGACTTAACGAGATCGAGGTAACCAAAGACCTATGTCGTATATTGTCACGATATAGGCACGCATCCTCTGACCGGAGACAGATGTGTTACTATATGTCTGAGTATGTACAGTTGGCAGACCAACAGGTTGATGACCTAATCAAGGTCTATAAAACAACGCGTTGGTGTGCATACAAGGGTGTAGAGATAGTTCGTAGTTTCATTATCTCTTTATGTAGTTTATCGTTATTTCTTTATCTTATATAGACCTCTCTGTAATTTACCCTTTAGGTCTCTCCCTATATAAGAGAGCTTAGGGTTTTTTGAATCAATAAAGAAGTCTCTTTTCCCAACATGGTATCAGAGCCACCCTAGGGCTCTCCACCCCCCGCCGCCCCTTCCCCACCCGCCTCCCTCTTCTCGGAATCACCGCTGCCTCTCTCTCTCTAGCACACGCCGCCGCCGCCTCTCTCTCCAGCGGGAGATCCCAGTCCTCCATCGCCGGAGACCCCAGCCCTCCATCCGGTTGGCTCCAGCCCTCCTTCCAGTTGGCTCCAGCCCTCCATCCGGTTGGATCCCAGCCCCCAGCCAGCCGCCGAAGGAGATCCCAGCCCCCAGCGGCTTCAGCCAATCGGCGGAACCGCCATCTGCCGCCCGCGCAAGGCCTCCGGGTGCGTGAACAGCCACCCGCGCAAGGCCTCCAAGCGGCTCCCAGCCGCTGAAAGGGTTGTCAGCCCTTTGTTAGGCGTGCCCTAGTTCCTTCCTCGTCCGTTCTATGGATTTGAGTGCGTAACGTCTACATATGCACTCAAATCCGATGCAGTTTTTGTAGACATTCAACATCACGTCTACATATCCTAGTTCTTCTCCAAGCGGCAGTATGTCAAAATCAAAAGTTGATATGCCCTCCACCGGCGCATTCAAAGGTCCTGCGCCAATAGTCAAGATGGACGGGTCTAACTATGAGCTCTGGGCTATGCAGTTCATGAGCCTCATGAAGTCGAATGGTAAGAAGCACATTCTTACCGAGGATGAGCCCGTAGAGAAGACTGAGATCTATGCCTCATGGGAGGCTGATGATTCCTATGCGAAGGTCTGGTTGTCCGGTACCTTGACGATGGAGATTGCTAATGACGTCCTCCATCAGCCCACTGCTAAGGCAAGGTGGGACATTCTTGCCGCCACATATTCGCAGGTGCGAAATGAGACGAAGATGTTGCAGCTTCAGCATGACATATTCACAATGAAGCAGAACGACAGACCTCTTCATTCTCTCTACACATCCCTAAGAGGGATGTTTGAAAAGTTATACAGTATCATCCCTCTCACTGCAACTCCTGAGCAGCAGAAGGCGTTTCGAAACGCCACCATGGTTGGTGTTCTACTTGCGGCTCTTGACCCTGAGTATGATGCAGCTCGATCTCAGATTCTCGCTGATGCAGTTATTCCTCCAGTTGAAGATGTTTACAGAAGGCTTAGTCGCATTCCAGTTTCCTCCAGCTCTTCTACTCCACCTCCTTCAGCGATGGCAGTCTCGCGTGGGAGAGGTGGACCACCATCTGGCCGTGGTCGTGGACGTGGCCGTGGACCCCAGGGGAGAGGTGGTCGCTTCAGTCAGACATGCTCCTATTGTCACCGCACAGGACACTCGGAGGAGACATGCTATTCGAAGCATGGATTCCCAGCATCGGCACGTGTTGCAGAGCACTCCCAGTCTCCACTGACTTCTACTGCAGATAGTCGATTTGACGAACTTGTGGCCCGTCTCCGAGATATTATGCCGCATGCTTCTGGTGAGTCGTCTGGTGGCTCCTCAGATATTGCTGCCACTGCCTCTGCCAGTTCATCCGCAGCCGCAAGCTCCTCAGGTAGATCTACTACACCTCATGGTATATCTGACTGGATTATTGATTCTGGAGCCACACATCATCTCTGCCGAGATAGAGATAAATTACAGGCCTACAGGGACATTCCTCCCGGTCGTTCAGTGCAGATAGCAGATGGTACCCATTCGCCCCTTGTTGGACAGGGGGAGGTTTTCCTATCCTCCACTTTGCAATTACATAACGTTCTGCATGCTCCTGAGTTCTCAATGAATTTGCTATCCATTAGTCATATTACGAAGGATTTGAATTGTCGTGCTATATTTGACCCGTCTTCTCTCATTTTTCAAGACATACTCACGGGCAAGGTGATTGGCTGTGGCTCTGAGCAGAATGGTTTGTATTGACTGGTCCGGGATTCATATGCTGGCGTCTCCTCTCATTCTGCTGGACCAGTCTCTCCGTACATTTGGCACCTCCGATTTGGTCACCTTCCACTTCAGAAAATGCGCCATCTTCTGTCTCAGATCTCTCCTAGTTCTTCGTTTCGATGTGAAGCGTGTCAGTTGGGAAAGCATCACAGGTCGAGCTTCCCACGTCGTCTGAGTCGGAGCAGTAGCTCCCCTTTTGAGTTGTTACATATAGATATATGGGGTCCAAGTCGTGTTCCCGATCATCAGGGACACATGTTTTATCTTGTGGTAGTGGATGATTTTTCTCGTGTGTCATGGGTCTTTCTTTTGAAAAATAAATCTGAAGCAGGAAATGTGATCAAGAACTTGATTAATGAAGTGCTCAATGTCTTTTCTGCAAATGTCAAATATGTTCGGACCGATAATGCCCTTGAATTTTGTACACGCTCACTTTCACAATTCCTTTCATCAAAGGGTATTATTCACCAAACCACTTGTGCATATACCTCACAACAAAATGGTGTCGCGGAAAGAAAGCATCGCCATCTCTTAGATATTACTCGTACACTGTTGATTCAGAGTTGTGCCCCTATTTCTTTCTGGGGCGATGCTGTTCTTACTGCTTGTTATCTGGTCAACCGAATGCCATCCTCAGTCCTTGGTGAACAGATACCTATGTCCATTATTTTTCCAGATAAGGAGTTATTTTCACTAACTCCACGTGTATTTGGTACTGTGGCTTTTGTGCATCATCTATCTCCCGGACTTGACAAACTCTCTCCTAGAGCAGTCAAGTGCGTCTTTGTTGGTTATTCCAGAACTCAGAAGGGGTACCGGTGTTATGATCCTGCAACTAAGAGGTACTTCGTGAGTGCTGATGTCACTTTCTTTGAGTCTGTCATGTATTTCTCTCCTGTAGGTGACAGAATGGTACCATCCACTACCACTGATGATATCTATGTTTCTCCACCACCTACATTGAGTACACCTGAGTCCACGCCAGCACCTGAGTCGTCCCCTGGGTCTGTCTCCACGCCAGCACCACCTCCACCACCTCCTCCACCTCCACCCATTCCACGGCCTATCATATCACCATTACCTATGTTCTATACACGCCGGTCAGGTCCTGCTCAGACTACGCAGCAGCCGATCATCACGCCTCAGGTATGTTCAGATGGCACTACTACTGACGGGTCAGATTTGGTACATGTGCAGGATCCTTCAGTACAGGCAGACACTAGCCCATCCAGCACGGCAGATGATGATCTTGATCTTCCGATTGCTATTCGGAAGCAGAGGAGGCAATGCGCCTCGTATCCATTCGCTTCACAGGTTTCCTTTCACCGTCTCACAGGGGATTTTCAGAGATTTGCCACAGCCTTGTTTTCCGTGGATATACCACGGACATACCAGGAAGCCTTACAGAATGAATACTGGAGATTAGCAATGGAGGACGAAATGAGGGCCCTACAGTCTCGTGGCACTTGGTCTTTGGTCCCTGCACCTTTTGATGCATCCATTGTGAGCTGTAAATGGGTCTTCACAGTCAAATATCATGCAGATGGCATGTTGGATAGATACAAAGCACGCTTGGTTGCCCGTGGGTTTACACAAACCTATGGTGTGGATTACATGGATACTTTCTCTCCAGTGGCGAGGCACTCTACACTTCGTATTCTATTATCTGTTGTTGTGGTACGTGATTGGAGCATATCTCAACTGGATGTCAAGAATGCCTTTATGTACGGTGACCTACAGAGGAAGTCTACATGCAGCAGCCACCTGGGTTTACTGCTGAGGGGGAGAAGCACATAGTCTGTAGACTTCACAAGGCGATATATGGCCTCAAACAGAGTCCCAGAGCATGGTTCTAGAAGTTGTCTAACCTGATTGAGCAACAGGGATTCAAGAGGTCAAATGCCGATCACTCATTGTTTGTCCAGAAGTCATCGGCAGGTACGGTTGTCATTATGGTCTATGTGGATGATATTCTTGTTACAGGAGATGATGTTCAGGGCATAAAGAGGGCGAAGGCATTCCTAGGCAGCCAGTTCGTTACAAAGGATCTTGGAACCCTAAGATATTTTCTGGGGTTGGAATTTGCAAGGAATGCACAAGGCTTGGTGATGACACAACGGAAGTATATTACAGACTTCCTGATTGAGACTGGCATGGATGGGTGCAAACCATCTAGTATTCCCATGGACCCCAGCATGAAGCTGTATGATGGTGATACAGATGAAGTGGATAAGAGGAGATATAGAGAAATGGTGGGAAAACTCCTCTACATTACCATTACTCGTCCAGACATTGCATTTGCTGTTAGCAGGGTGAGTCAATTTATGGAGCAGCCAAGACATGTTCACATGGATGCTATACACATGATACTGAGATATCTGAAGTCTTCTCCAGGGTCAGGGCTACTATTCAGGAAGGACACAGACTTATCTGTCTCAGCGTGTGCAGATGCAGACTATGCAGGATGTCCTAAGGATCGAAAATCAACCTCAGGGTTTGCAGTGTTTGTTGGAGGCTCTTTGGTTTCTTGGAAAAGCAAGAAACAAACTGTCGTGGCAAGGTCCAGTGCAGAATCTGAATATAGGGCCATGGCTCAAGCCAGCACGGAAATGATGTGGGTTCGTTCTGTATTAGAAGATCTACATGTAGCTGTGCCCCTGCCTATGAAGCTCCGGTGTGACAATCAGGCAGCATTGTTTATTGCCAACAATCCAGCTTTCCATGAAAGGACCAAGCATATTGAAGTTGACTGCCATTACACGAGGGACTTGATCCAGAGAGGATTGATATCTACTGCACATGTGAGCTCGGGAGATCAGACAACAGATATATTCACCAAGCCACTGCTAAGAGGACCGTTTCAGAGATGTTCATCCAAGCTGAGCATGATAGATATCTATGCTCCACCTTGAGGGGGAGTGTAGAGATAGTTCGTAGTTTCATTATTTCTTTATGTAGTTTATCGTTATTTCTTTATCTTATATAGACCTCTCTGTAATTTACCCTTTAGGTCTCTCCCTATATAAGAGAGCCTAGGGTTTCCTGAATCAATAACGAAGTCTCTTTTCCCAACAAAGGGCATATGAGTAATACGATCTCTCAAAGGGATCATACATGTTCATTTACTGAACCGGAAGATATGAACTCAGTCATGAGATTTTGGGAATGATCAAATTCCGTGCACGGTCATCTTGCTTTGGAAGATTGACTAAATTTATAGTTTTGATAATGATTTTGAAAGTATATGATCCACACTTAGAAATGATATATGCTTTTGGAAAGTATATGATCGATACCGACTCCCAATGATCGAATGAGAAACTTAATGATAAAACCTTGAAGGAGACAATCTAAATAGATCTAAAACTTCGGGTTTATTCTAGGTCTTCCAGTATGGAGGATGTACATGTATTAGGAATACATGAGGATGATGTGATCATAAACGATTGTATAACCATGACGCTTCCATTCCGAGGGAGTGATGAAACAAGTCTGTATTTTAGTGACTCCTCTCATAGAGAAGTGACCTGATCTTAGTCCAAATGTTGGACCTTGATCTGAATGTGATTCAGATGCAATGAGAAGATTGGATCTACGACTTTGATTTAATTAAACCTCTATGGAAGGTCCACAAGGTCTGGATTTCAGATGTGATCTCAATATCCAAGTCACTATACGTGGAACAATACAATCGTCATGTCCTTATTTCCAAGCATCCGCAGAGAAAGCGCATTTTTCTTGAATGAGTTCAAGAATAATTTCATTGTTGATAATGTATCCGAGCATTGAGAAATGGATAATTTAATGTGATTTATTTATAATGAATAATATAGATTTGATTCATATTATTCGGCCGTATAAGGAGAGTTATCTAAGATGATTAAATGTGATTTAATTATCAAAGATATGAATAATGTGAATGCAATTCATGTTATTTGGGCACACGAGATTTGAGATCTTAGATAATTAAATATGATTTAATTATCAAGGATATGATTAATGTAGATATTGTTGAGATAAATATATCTCTCGGTATCACTTATGTTTTTATGTCTTCTTGATGTACTTATTATGTAATTAACCTAAGGGCTTTTCTCCTATATAAGAGAGCCATCGGTCTATTCTATGAGCATGATTCATTTTTCTCCCAACATGATATCAGAACAACGATCTTAGACCGTCGTTCCCTTATCCCACCCTAACCCTACGCCCCCCCCCCAAACCGCCGGGATGTTGCATACCCCCAACTTCTCCAGCGCGTCGCCGGAGTGTTGCACCCCCTCATACGCCACCGCGCGAGGTGCTCCTGCCCTCATGCGCCCGTCCACATCATCCACCACGTCCCAGGTATGTCATGAACACATTGTTTCTACTGATGGCGCTGGAGTTTTGAATGATACACAGGATGAGTTGATTCCATAAGACAGAGAGGCGGATGATCTGCAGATAACTATTGCCCTAAGGAAGCCTCGTCGCCAATGTGTCGTGTATCCTCTCGCTGCACATGTTTCTTCGGTTCATCTTTCAAAGGAGTACAGGAAGTTTGTAGTGGGACTCTCTGTTGTTACTATTCCACGTACATATCAGGAGGCACTCCAGGACAGTATGTGGCGACTTGCAATGAAAGAGATGATGGCGGTTTTGCGGTCGCGTGGAACATGGAGCATTGTATCTGCTCCAAAAGATACCTCTGTTGTAAGCTGCAAATGGATATTTACAGTGAAGCAAAGAACAGATGGCAATATGGACCACTACAAGGCAAGACTTATGGCACGCGGGTTCACGGGACTGGCCTTTGTATTCTCCTATGGTCATATATTCGACACTATGTATTCTTCTTTCCGTTGATGTTTCACGGGGCTGGCCTTTGTACCAACTTGATGTGAAGAATGCCTTTCTATACGGGGACCTTCAGGAGGAAGTATATATGCAGCAGCCACCAGGATTTGCTACTGAGGGGGAGCCCCAGAAGATGTGCAGGCTCCATAAGGCGATTTATGGCCTGAAGCTGAGTCTGAGAGCTTGGTAGCAGAAGCTATCGGAGTTGATAGAGCACCAGAGGTTTGTGCGGTCTGCTGCGGACCATTCACTTTTGTTCAGAGAGCACAGAGAGGTACTGTTGCTATTCTTGTTTATGTGGATGATATTGTTGTCACAGGGGATGATGAAGAAGGCATTCAGACTGCCAAGGAGTTCCTAGGACAACAGTTTGTGACTAAGGACCTTGGCACTCTTCGATACTTCCTTGGGTTGGAGTTCACCAGGAACCAGCGTAGTCTGCTGATGACCCAGAGGAAGTTTGTGATGGATCTCCTTTCTGAGACAGGTATGACAGGATGCAAGCCTATTACTACCCTTATGGATCTGAGTATGAGATTATATGATGATGACACTGAGGAGGTAGACAGCAGGAGATATGGAGAGCCGGTTAGGAAGCTTTTATATACCACTATCAACAGGCCAGATATAGTATTTGCAGTAAGCAAAGTTAGCCAGTTCTTGGAGCAGCCCAGAAGGTGCATATGGATGTTGTCTATATGATACTGAGATATTTGAAGAACGCACCTGGCTCGGGTCTTATATTCAACAGGGATACATCTCTTGAGTGACAGCTTGTGCAAATGCAGATTATGCAAGTTACCCCAGAGACAAAGTCTACTTCGGGTTTGTTGTGTTAGTCGGGAGCTCACTTGTCTCATGGAAGAGCAAGAAGCAGACAACGGTGGCCAGATCAAGTGCAGAATCTGAATACAGGACCATGGCACAGGGGAGTGCAGAGATGACGTGGGCTAGATCGGTATTGACTGAACTTACAATTAAGGTTCCTCTTACTATGCAACTTTTATGTGATAATCAAGTTGCACTATTTATTGCCAATAATCCTGCTTTTCATGAACGGACAAAGCATATAGAGGCGGATTGTCATTACACTAAAGACATGATCCAGAAAGGTCTCATATCTACCTCCCATGTTTCCACTGGAGATCAGACGGCTGACATCTTCACCAAGGCCCTAGCTAGAGGTCCATTTCATAGGTGTTGCTCCGAGCTGAGCATGATAGATATATATGTTCCAACTTGAGGGGGAGTGTTGAGATAAATATATCTCTCGGTATCATTTTTGTTTTCTTGATGTACTTATCATGTAATTAACCCGAGTGCTTTTCTCCTATATAAGAGAGCCCTCGGTCTATTCTATGAGCATGATTCATTTTTCTCCCAACAGATATCATTATCCACAATAATCATGGATATAATAAATATGATTTATAATATGATTGAGAGTTTTAATTGTAAATAGAATTTACAAATTATATGTTGTTTTAAATGAGATTCACAATGAATAATTAATTGTAAATATAATTTACATATTATGTTCGATACATGAATATGATTTATACTTGTCAATGGCATGATTGAAGTTTTCACAAATTTAATTTGGAATTTTTTTGTGAAATAAATACAATAATTGTTATTGCATATTAATTTATATATATAGAATCTCTTTAATGGTGGACGTCCACCTTGACTTGTTCAGGGGGCAATCACCCTATTTATAGTAAAAAGACTTTGTCTTCTATATTATCTATGTATATTAATTAATTTTAAAATGAATTAATTTATATCTTTAATAAGAATATAGTTAATTTATTCTAATTATATTTGTTGTTGCAAATTTGTAGCAACAAATTGTGGACATTGATTAATAACCTCTTAATTTAAACCATTGGATTAAGAGGGCACATGGATTGAAATCCATATATAAAAGAAATGGTATCCCTTACCTTTTAGACAACACACATAATTCCAAGAGGAATTAAACTCTCTCCATCTCTCTCTCTACACGCCAAGTATCTCTCTCTCATTGTGGTCGTCCACCATGGAGCCCTAGAGAGAGTCGTCATCGCCACAGCATCATCGTTATGTTGCCGGATTGTTTGCTCGTGGATCTCTGTCTTCTTCGTTGCGCTTTGCTCGTGAAGAAGATGTTAGATCTCGTGTGACGAGATCAGAAGATTCGTCACTTGGATCATCAACAGGGATTGCAAGGAGCACGCGTCTCATCAACGCGCTCACAAGCATCTCCTCCGTTGGATCGGAATTGAGACAGGAGTTCTCTTCGTTTAGAGACTCAATTTCAGCCACGCTTCAAGAGGTAAACATAACACTTACTTGTGTTTTAGATGAAACAATCCGAGAATTGTTCTTGGATCATATGGTTTTATCGTTGATTTTTTTTTAAATTTCGCTGCCTCGAGCGACTAGTGCGACTAGTCGCTCCCGATCGCATATGATGCGATCCTCACGCTTCCGTGATGCGCTTAAGGATCTTCACATATCCTGCAAGTGGTATCAGAGCCAGGTTGGTGGTTTTAGATACGATCCATAAACCTAAGATGACTTGGGCATTTTTTGGTTGTGTGATGTTTCATCGCATTTCATTCACGCAACCCTGTTTAATGAGTTTTTTCGACCCTGTTTAAAGTGTTTAAACAAGAAATTATCACTTGGATAATGTTCCCCACCAAATAAGGAAACCTTGGGATTTGAGTTTGTGTAAGTTAGAATCTGATTGCTCAAGTTATAATCATATTAGTGAACATGTATCCATTGTTTCAGGGATGGTGAATCTTGACATAATTAAAGAGTGAATTATGATTTTAAAATGCCTATAAATGCGTGGATATCACTTGGATTTTGTGATAAATCAAATTAGCAAACTATAGAATTAGAAACTTATTTTGCTTGATGTGGATTTAAATTGATTGAGATATGCTAATTTTAGTAAGTGATGAACACTGCTGAAAATTACTTTCCTAATCAAGAACCGTGTGATTGTCATTCAATTATATTAATGGAAATTAATGGTTAATTTGCTGAAATAATTATTGATGAATATTTGTGAAATATTTAAAGATGATGATTATTTCCTTGAATGGCATTGACCATAACCAAAATTTGATTAGATATGATCTAGATCACAATTGGTTACATGAACCTTCCAACAAACATTGATGTTTGAATAGGATTGGGGATTTATTTAGCAAATCTCCTTATAATGTTAATCAAAAATATTTTGATTATTATTATATGGTACAACTTCGATTGAAAGACCGATTATCATCTAAAGTACAAAGTGATCAATTGGCATTATCCTGACCTGAAGCAGATATGGTGTCTAGTCGGAGAGCGTTAGGGTAGCAGGTTGCTCCGTGAACAGTTTGCCCCACTCCCGTTGATACTGGCCATGACAACGGGTAAGGAATGGATAATGTTTGAAGGGATCATGATGTATTTTTCTAATTATTAAAATTCAAATAATACCTATTTTTTAGATAATACCATCCTTCAAGTAACAATCAAGTTTGTTGGTTGATTGAATTGGATTGATAATTGATTTAATATGATTAAATGAATTATATCCAATTAAAACACTCTATTATGAATAAATGTGTATTTTCCTTGGAAGAATTAATTATGTGAATATGATTTATAATAATTAATTAGAATTTGAACATGATATGGAGGATAACATAAGTGACATCCATGGTCTCTCATCAAGGCAAAGGGTTCCGTCGCTATGGATTGTATCTAGGAGACGCATGTCCGAAGTGACAGCTCCTGTATACAAGCGCATCTGGATCGGGCTCTTTGCTTCTCGAAAGAGTAAGGTCGTATGCGTAGTGACCCCAATATCGGGTCCTCATATTATTGAGGCAATATCTGATTGTGCATAGCGAGTTCTAAGCCTATTGACGGTAGGTTCAATTAACGACGGGTCAACATCACTTTAGGGTGGTGGGCTCAGGTGTTAAAGATCGAATTGGGAATGCAAGTTGGACTTGCAAGGCGGAATGTGGTCCCGCTTCTTTTTAACCAAGTTACAGGTTCTCATATTACTGGGATGTAACAAAGATAAGAAAGGAGTTCCCAGATCTTGCTTGAGATATAATGGTAAGTATATCTTACATTGAAAGTGATTAAGGGAATGGACTTTCACCGTTGACAAGGCAAGACAACTTTGATATAAACATTCCTAAATCAAAGTAAAATATATATATATATATTTATGTAAATGTCTTATTCCATATAATCCTCATTAAACCCACTCAATACTATATTCAATAATAACCAGTAAAATTTCATGGATTGGATCCATGATCAAGATATTGTACTTGCAGTTGGACACATATTGTATGTGGTTGCAATGTGCAAGTTTCCTCATAATAATGAAGAATAACAATTAAATAGAGAATAGGACAACAACCTAAGGTTTGTATGTCTCTGTAGTCTTGATCTCTCATCGAATGCAATTTGGAAGTGACATGTCGATGATGATCGTAATTGTCAAATAATCCTTATAAAATCTAAGAAGATGTTTCTGACATACATATGTGCTCTCGACATTTAATCATGAATGACATTTTGTTGCATCATGCAGAATGGTGGCTCTATAAGAGAATATTGTATTCGAAATATTTGAGTACCAACCTGAACCAAAGTCTTTTAGAGTTTAGATGGATGTAAATACGATGAGTGTCATCATTCTACTGTTTATACTCAAGTCATTCATGAAGCTTTATAATATTCATATTGTATGAATTAGATGAAGCATGTATAAATGTTGAAATAATCTTATATTGAAATCTTTTGAATTCAACATAAGAGATCCTTTGTCTAAGCAATGGTTGTTTACATATGAAAGGAGCGCAGTGGAAGCATGGGCCTGACCCAAGCAAGGAGTGACAAGGAGTTAACTGTACGTCTGTTATTTCCGTATGACATCCAAAGAGTTGGATGAATGTCGATACTACAACAAGCCGACGTATTGATAGTATGACTATCTAGACTATCTTGGATACTTAGAAAAGGACCCAAATAGTGCATCGAAATAATCTATATCTACATACAATCATTGAAATTGACTTTCTTATTTGATAAGATCAAAGTCTAATAATTGTATCTTAATCTTCTAATAACACTTGCAATTGGTTGCATATGTTTTAAAAGACTAGAAAATTTGATCTTAAGGTTTAATAGTCATCCACATGGATAGTAGTACAATTGTTGCAAAAATCACTATTGGATAGAGAGACTTCATATTTTCAGTGGGAGAGCCCTTAGTCTTAGAGAAAGTTTCTATAACATAGATATTAGAATACACTCATTGTTTATTTCTAAATATTGGAAATAAACATGATATCGGGAATAGACCTATCATAAAGAGTTGTGATGGATATATTTCAGATAGTAATCTGACAACTAGAGGACTATTAAATTAGAAAATTAATGAATGGTTCATTAACATTTCTAATAATGAAAATTAAACCTTTAAAGATCAATAGGTGAATGAAGATCATTTGACAATGATCTGGCATCAAGCATTGGACACTTGTCTATTGATGAGATCAATAGACTAGTAAGAGATGAAACTTTAGATTGTCTGAAATTTCAAATCTTTAATACTTGTGAATATTGAATTCAAAAAGTAAAAATGGTCAATACACCCTTCTTTGGAAATGGTGTTAGATGCCAAGGCATTCGATATCTCATACATATTGATGTATGTGGATCATCTGTATCATAATAAACATTGATGATATGTGATATCATTCGATGATTATTTGTGATTTATTCCCTTCACCCTAGAAACCTTTGAAATGTTCAAAGATTTCACAAGTTCGGTTTAGAAACAAAGTTTGAAAGAAGATGAAATGAATTTGATCTAATCAAGGTAGCTTGTACCTATTAGATGAATTCGAGGAATATCTTATGGAGATAGGAATATCATTCCTATCTCGCTCCTCCTGATACACCTAAACTCAATAGAGTTGTAGGGAGATACAATTGGATCATGTGTATCATGATTTGATCAATGATGAATCTTAACATATATACCTCTTAGTTTCTAAGGTATGTATGTAGTAGAGACTATAATATATATCCTTAAAAGGTTCCATGTAAATCTAAACGTAAACATCATCATAAGCTGTGATTTGGAACCTAGCCTAGTATTGGACACTTGAGGATTTAGGATTGCTTGGTTCATAACTTTGTCATGAGTACAAGTAAGCTGGAATCTAGCACCAGAGAGTGCTCCTTCATTAGAAAAATAAAGGATTGTATTAGATACATACTTTATGATCTTGAGATTCTTAAAGATTTCATCTCTAAGGATATGATTCTTAGAGGATGACTCTCTTGAGAATCAAGACGAAAATGAAATGAAGGAACTCATTTAATCTTGAGAAGATAATAAGGCTCCTAAAATCGGAAACTAAAAGGATAATTAAAGATAAAACACTCATACCTCTTCAAATAAGTTTGAGGATGGATTCCATGTGTCATAGAAATCTGACATTGATCGAACTTCATATGATGAAGCTTCTGAAGATCATGTCATGGAAAGATGGACCTTAGCAATAAAAGTCTAAGGTAGACTTCATATACAAGTGTTGTATATGGACCCTCGAGGATCCACTTATAAGGGTAAGACATGTTAGGTGTAAATGGATCTTCAAGAGAAAGGGGGAACCCGATGAGAAGGTAGAGACCTTCAAAGCACTACTCGTAGCCGTGAGCTACACACTGAAGAGAAGACATTGCTTGCGAAGAGACTTGCTCTTCAATGACCATGCTTAAACCCATCAGAAGATTGCTAACTATAAATACAAAACTTTACTTTGGCATCTTCAAAATGTGAGTCAAAATTGTATTCCTCTATGAATACCTCTCTAAGGATATTCATATGAAGAAGCCCCAGGGCTTCATGGTTGAGGAAAGCAAGGTGTGAAAGCTGAAGAACTGCATCTATAGACTCAAATAAGCTTCTTGTAGTTGGATCATCAGATTTGATGAATTATAAAGGTTATGATTTCGGATAGAATCTTGATGGACCATATGAAGTTTAGTGGGAGTGTCATTATGTTCATCGTGCTAAATGCAGATGATATCCTAATCATTTGAAATGATATAAAGATAATAATAAGTGTTTTGTACACTGGCTATTCCATACCTTGAGATATGATCTCAATGATACCTCTTAGATCTTAGTTCTGAAGTTTTCAGAAGGAAAGAAAAGAGGGTATTGGGACCGTCACATTAGTGGTACATCTTGGACATTTCTATTTCCTGGAAAACTCCAAGAAAGGCTTCTTTTCCTTAAGATATGGTACTGACCTATCTAAAGGGATAACACCTCAAAGAGTTGAGGATGTGAATACCAAAGCTATATACCCTATTGCATCAGCTTTGGGAAGCTCAGTGTATGCTAGATATGTAAAAGTCAGATGTCTGACATGCAGTGGGAGTAGTAAACTGTTACTAATCTTGTTATGGAGAGAAAACACTTAGTTGTAGTAATAACAATATCTTGAAAGATGACAAGACTTAGATATAGTGATCTCAAAGTCTAATCTTCAAGAAATTAAGATTTTATAGATAGAGATCTAAAAGATCTTAACTGCGGATACCTTAAGAGATAGAGATTCTAAGAATAAGGGTATTCTGATAAGGATAATGGACATACTGGTTATAATGATTATTCAGTTATATTGTCAAAGACACTGTAATTGCTCTAACAAGATTGAGTATTAGTTGCATTAGATGCAACATTCACAGTGGATGCGAGCACTTTTACTAGGAGATATACAAGTTTCGTAAAAGGACTTGGCGTAGTCTCTTGGGAACAGAGTGACTGATCAGCTTACCTAGCTATTTTTCTAAATAGCCTATGATTGTCACATGAGTGACAGTTTAAATATTAGCCCATTGATGGCTCTTTAAGTGGGAAATTGTTGGACACGCGAGCCTATGGCGAGCCATAATGCAATAAATGTTATTGCAAATATCATTCTCTGAACTGAAATAAAGAATAACTAATTCGCATAATAGGTCCCTTAGTATAATTAGGGTTATGTACCATGGCCATCTTAATGATCATACAACCGTTGATTCAATTGTTGAATCATAGAGACTGGTGCTTGGATGAATATCTAAAGAGCTTGATTGAGAACTCATCAAGCACCGTCAAATGTTTATTAAGAGAGGATCTCCAGTCTGAGTAGGAGATGGCAATCATTTCTCTAAAGGTTGATATCTAACTGACCTCTTGATGCATGTCCTCTGCATAGGAATAGAGATTCAGAGGTGTCGGATAAGTGAGGTCAAAGAGTTGACTTAACAAGATCAAGATAACCAAAGACCTATGTCGTATACTGTCGCGATATAGGCATGCATCCTATGATCGGAGACAAATGTGTTACTATATGTCTGAGTATGTAAATTTGGCAGACCAATAGATTGATGACCTAATCAAGGTCTATACACCGGCGCACTGGCGTGCATAAAAGGCAATATGAGTAATACGATCTCTCAAAGCGATCATACAGGTTCATTTACTGAACTTCAAGACATGAGCTCAGTCGTGAGATATTGGGAAGGATCAAGTTCTGTGCACGGTCATCTTGCTTTGTAAGCTTGACTGAATTTATAGTTTTGATATATGCTTTTAGAAAGTATATGATCAACACCTGTATATGATATATGCTTTTCGAAAGTAGATGATTGATACCGACTCCCAACGATCGAATGAGAAACATAATGATAAAACCCTGAAGAAAACAATCTAAATAGATCTAAAACTTCGGATTTATTCTACGTCTTCCAGTATGCAAGATGTACAGGTATTGGGAATACCTGAGGGTGACCATGACGCTTCCATTCCGAGGGAGCGATGAAACAGGTCTACATTTTAGTGACTCCTCTCATGGAGAAGTGATCTGATCTTAATCCAAATGTTGGACCTTGATCTGAATGTGACTCAGATGCAATGAGAAGACTGGATCTACGACTTTGATTTAATCAAACCTCTATGGAAGGTCCGCATCTGGATTTGAGATGTGATCTCAATATCCAAGTCATTATACGTGGAACAATACAATCACCATATCCTTATCTCCAAGTATCCGCAAAGAAAGCGCATTATTCTTGAAAGAATTCAAGAATAATTTCATTGTTGATAATGTGCCCGAGCATTGAGAAAAAGATAATTAAATGTGTGAATTTGATTCATATTATTTGGCCATACAAGGAGAGTTATCTAAGATGATTAAATGTGATTTAATTATCAAAGATATAAATAATGTGAATGTGGTTCATGTTATTTGGGCGCATGAGATTTGAGATCTCAAATAATTAAATATGATTTAATTATCAAGGATATGATTAATATGGATATCACTATCCACAATAATCATGGATATTATAAATATGATTTATAGTATGACGGAGAGTTTTTAATTGTAAATAAAAGATACAAATTATATGTTGTTGTGAATAGGATTCACAATAAACAATTAATTATAAATCTAATTTACATATTATGTTGGATACATGAATATGATTCATATTTGTCAATGACATGATTGAAGTTTTCACAAATTTAATTTGGAATTATTTTTGTGAAAATAAATGCAATAATTGTTATTGCATATTAATTAATTTATATATATAGATAAAAGAAGACTTAATCTCTTTAATGATGGTCGTCCACCTTCACTTGTTCAAGGGGAGGACGGCCACCCTATTTATAGCAAAGAGACTTTGTTTTCTATATAATCTATGTATATTAATTAATTTAAAAATGAATTATTTTGTATCTTGATAAAGGGATATAATTAATTTATTTTAATTATATTTGTTGTTACAAATTTGTAGCAACAAAACATGGTCAGTGATTAATAACCTCTTAATCTAGACTGTTGGATTAACAGAGCACGTGGATTGAGATCCATATACATGCAACTAGTATAAAAGGAAGGGTAGCCCTTGCCTTTTAGACAACACACATAATTCCAAGAGGAATTAAACTCTCTTCACCTCTCTCTCCACACGCTGAGTCTCTCTCTCATTGTGACCGTCCACCATGGAGCCCTAAAGAGAGTCGCCATTGTCGCAGAATCTTCGTTATGCTGTCGATAGTTTGCTCGTGGATCTCTATCTCCTTCAGTGTGTCTCGCTCGTGAAGAAGATGTCGGCTCCCGTGTGACGAGATTAGGAGATTTGCCTCTTGGATCATCAACATGGATGCGAGGAGCACGCGTCTCATCAACGCGCTCGCAAGCATCTCCTTCGTTAGATCGGACTTGAGACAGGAGGTCTCTTCGTTTAGAGACTCGATCGCAACCACGCTTCAAGAGGTAAACCTAATACTTGTTTGCGGTTTAGATGAAAAGATTCGAGAAGTGTTCTTAATCATGTGGTTTCATCGTTGAATTTTTTTAAAATTCCGCTGCCTCAAAGCGACTAAGGCGACTAGTCGCTCCCGATCGCATACGATACGATCCTCACGCTTTCGTAATGCGCTTAAGGATTTTCCCATATCCTTCAGTCTTGATTCCAGAATCCACAGGCTTGGGTTCCAGCATTGATCTCCAACCCTCACACCGCCATTGAACACCTTGTTGTCCATGCTCGGAAGGTACTCTCGTACCTATCATGTGATGCCTCCAAGGAAGCACATCTACACTAGCTCTGCTCAATGCCAATCTCGATTGCTTCCCAGAGGTGCAACCGCACCTCCAACATCAGATCGCCAGGGCCTCTAGTTGCACGAGTTCAGCCCATAGCCAATGCATGCACCTCAGGTGATCCCATCTAGGAATCCAGAATTGGCATAGCAACACTTCATCTATCCTTTATGTTTCCAATGACCCTCCATTGAGCAACTAAAAAAATGGTAAAGTCTTCTCCCACAATAAGTAGGGTCACTTACATGGATTCTTGCTCAAATCTATGTTGAAAGATTCGACTATTTTTTACGATGGTTGTCGACTACATAACACAACCCCCACAAGGGGGAATGATTTGAACCTTGATCTTTTAGGTGGTAGGCACACTGCACCTGCACTACCACCATACCATTTACCTGGTTCCAATGAGCAGATACGACAAGCAAAAAATTCAAGTCACCTTCAGACATTTGGCAGATCATTTCTCCCCTTCTTTTAAGCTGCCTTTGATCCAAGATTCATAATATCTACGTAACTTCAGAACTAGATAATCAAACGTCTTCTTGGGTGAAAGTTGCGGCCACAACCACATTGTCAGACGTTTTGAAAACCTTTAAGAGTGCTATTACTGACGATATGAAATCCAGTGCAAGCAGATATACTTACATGGGCCCACGATCAAGTTGGATGACTCCAATTATGCCCTTTGGTCTCAGACGTTTCTCTCGTCTATGGAGGGATACGAAAGAGAGCATATCCTCATTACACGTGTGTCATCTAGTTAGGAAAGAGTCGAGATGCCTTCCGGTCCTTCAAAAAGTTTGCCACCACCCACGTGGCCCTATCTCTCAATAATCATAACTTTAGTGTTGAGGCATGCTCCATATCATGTCGTCCCCCTGCATGCCCCCATACCGATACACATGAAGCACCGCTTAGCTGCCACCAGTATGCCACGTGTCGGGGGCATGCAGCTCCATATTGCTGCCACTACCCACAACCCGATTAAGCATATATATGTAATTTATGAGAAAAGGGAAGCTACTTCATGAAGTAGCTAACTTTAGCTACTCCATGGACATTTTTCGCCACTTTTTTATTTTTTTGAAAAATATCACCATAGATTTTCATTACTATATCCCTCTAATATGTCATTCAAATTTCGTCAGAAACAAGGACTCATATGCCATCCATCCAGAACAGGTAATTTTAACGGTCTTAAATTTATTGTAATCAACTTGTTCTGGATAGAGGGCATAGGAGTCTGTTTCTGACAAAATTTGAATGACATATTAGAGGGATATAGTTATGAAAATCCATTGTGGTATTTTCCAAAATAAGCGGCGAAAAATGCCTATGAAGTAGCTAAGGCTATCTACTTCATGAAGTAGCTTCCCTTTCCTCTTTATTTATATAAAATATATATATTTATATATGTTATGTTCAATCCCTTAAAGGGATATTATTATTCTAGAATTTTTACATTGTGCCCTTTCAAAATTGTCCAAAAACACATATTCCCTAAGTTTCAAGCAATTACACTTGAGCCTCTATATTATTACCAAACATACAGTATTGTCCTTCTGTTTGTATAATATAGGAGCACCAATATTTTAATGGAAGGACACTTCTGTGAATTTTGCAAGAAGGATATAAGTGTACTTGCATAAAAGTTAAGGGCACGCATCTGATCGAAAAAACTCGAAAGCATACAAGTGTAAAAGTCACTATTAATTGTGTATACTGTGACTATATTTATTATTGATGTTCTCTATATTTAGACATTGGAGTTTGTCTATTTTCATGTTTTCTATATTTAGCAGTCATGTTGATGCCTTTTTTCTATTTCCTCTTTTGGGCTAGTAGGGTTTCACTTTGTATAAAAAAACACACCACTTCAATAAAAATTATCTCATTCCATTCCATTATTTCTTCCACATAATATTAAAGCAACGGTCCTAGACCAGAGCTTTAAGTCCCTTTTGACCCCAAACCCTAGTCGCCACCGTCACCCCCCCTCCCCCCAAACCTCCAGCTCTGCATTCCATCTCCATGCACCATCCACAAGTGTGCCACCACGCATTGCTCCAGCCAAATTTGCAATGTTTGGGGGAAGTAATGCTACAAACCGCATCTGAAGTAGTGCAACAGCTCTGCAACAACACTTCTCCACGCGTCACTACAGCCAAATTTGCAATGTTTGGGGGAAGTAATGCTACGGAACTGCATCTAAAGTAGTGCAACAGCTCTGCGACAACACTTCTCCAAGCCATCTCCGGGCCATATTCTCCAGTGGTATCGCTATTGTAGACCAGTGTCAGGCCACCTCCAGGCCATCTGTAGCATCTCTGATCAAATGCGCTAAGCATATTCAAGCACTAGCGGTGCATCTTCAATCTAAGGCAACCATCTCAGCGCACCATCTGCTGCTGTGAATATTTGTTGCGTGCTTGAATATTTGCTGCTATGAAAATTTGTTGTCATTTTCGATCTCGGATTTGCTGCTATGACCTATGAATCTGTTGCCCTTTGTCATAGTGTTGTGCACCATCTACTGTTGTGACCTACACGTGTGACCTATGAATCTACATGCCATCTAATGCTGATGTGTGGCTACTCGCCAAGAACCAGGCGTGCCATCTATCCCAAGTTTGGATCTGCAGTCAACCTCTCAAGTTTGGACCTGCACCATAGATTCTGAGTTTGTTGGGACATGGTATGCTGTGAGTTTGGATCTGTTGTTGTGACCATCTGCGCCAAATTCTTATGCTTACCGCAATAAAGTGAGTAATTGTTGGAGTATGCATCACTTATATGTGTAGATGAGTATATGGATCCTTCCAAGATCCATTTACCACATCCAGTGTTTAGTCCCACATCTATCAGTCGAGGGACTTAAAAGGTCTAGGATGCTATATAAGAAGCCCCAGACTTCCTGTAGCAGATGAAAAAGTTCAACGCAACAATCAGCCCTTTGAGGTGTACTCCCGTAGTTTCATCACGCTCCTTAAGGAGTAGGGTTCCACGTTAAAATCACGGTGTTCTTTAATATTTTATTCTATTCTCTGATATTAGCTTCTGCATTCCTAGTTTCTAACATGGTATCAGAGTGGGTTCCATTCTCGCGGATTTATTCTTAAATATTTATTTCCATGTTTTGTTTGAGATTCGATTATTAGAGCATGTGCGATTCTTGATTGAAGATTATTGTCCATGTTCGAGATTTGTTCAAGATCAAGTTCTAGGGTTTCTCCTGAAACCCTAATTTTGCACATTCTTAGGGATGTCTGTGTGATCGTCATGAAGATTCTGAAGATTTTGTTACATTTGTTTTGGTTCAAGATCTTTAGGGTCTTCTGAAACCCTAGATCTACAGTTCGTGAAGATCTAACGATTGAAAATTCAAAAACCCTAGCTGCATATAAGTAGTGGTGCACGAGGTTGACTCCAGGCAGCACCTCCGATCACCTCCATCACCAGGAGAAGCCATAAGCCTCCGCTCATACTCAAATCAGGGGGTCGATTTCATCCGCATCAAGTGGGCCTCTCCAGCCACCTCCAGACCCCAGGCAACACAACTGAAGGCGCTGATGCAAGGAACCACCCTCCAGATCTCAAGGCGGCGGTGACACACCTCCCATATCTCGGAAAAAAGGTGGTGGCGCCCTGATCTTGATGTGAAAAAAAAGAGACATACGCTCCTCTCCTATCAGGCAGCTGCAGCAAGAAAAGAAGAGGAGAGGCAGCAGTGCGGCGAGTCACCTCCAGTCGTCATCGCCCGTTGAGCTCCTACTGCGCTCCTAGATTCTCATGCGCCATTGCCTCGCGCAGCTCCTCCTCTAGTCGGTGGTGGTTCTCCAACAGTTGCCCCCACCAACCTCTTTCGAGCGAGGAAGGGCCCCTCCGCACCGCCTCGAGGCGAGAGGTCTCGAGCCCCTGTTCTACAAGTCTCGAGGCGAAGCTTCTTTAGATCCCAGGGGGTGTTGCACCCTCATGCCTCCAGTCGATTCTCTCCATCGTCATCTCTAGTCAAGGGTGGTTGAGATGAAAGGGGTTCCCATATGGGAACCCTAAGTCATTTTAAGTGAGATTTCTTTTGGGCTCGATACCCCTTTCAAAGGGGTTGCTGTGCGTTAAAGGAAAAACGAATGATGCTGCAAAATTTCGACCTTGTTTGGGTTGTTGTTCAGGGCCCAAGTAGGGCAAAAGAAAGAGGGAGAGAGAGAGAGACCCATTAGGTTGCGGTTTTAAAAAATCTCTCTGCCGCATATTCCAGCCCAAGTGGGTCGTATGGGAGTATTTTGTAGAGTTACCGGTCTGTTTCAGATTCAGATTCTCCGGGCCAGATTTTTCAAACTCTACAAATGTTCAGACTCGACGATCAGATTCCGAGTCTTCAGTGTAACTCATACATGTATGCGATCGTCAATTTGTGGTCTCCATCTTTGTTTTTTGGTCTCAGAGTTTTCATGTGATCCATAGGGAGTACATCGTAGAGATCCCATTCCCATGCCATGTGGGCTAGGGTTTTCATGTGGTTTCATAGGTACTCCAGAGTAGAAATCCCGTTCTCTGAGCCAGTATGGGAGAGACCCAGTTCTCCGACGAGGAGACTTTTCAGACTCCATTCTCCACCAACTGTAGACTCTGACGAGGATGTCTCCACGGCTTTTTTAGTACGGCCCTTTCAGAGATGGAGTAGTTGTCCACATGATGTGGCAGGCTAGAGTTCTCCAGGTGGAAACTCATTTTCAGTTGCAGTGACTTTGACAGGAGCAGTACAGAGCACATGCTCTCCGACGAGGAGATTCAGTTTGACTCACACTCCAGCCCGTTTGTTCCTCCTCACCTGCACGGCATGAGAAGCAACGTCATCGGCAGCGACCGACAATTGTGTTTGCCTTGAGTTGATATTGTATGTAGTGTCTAGTAGTGTGAGTTTAAGATTTCTTTCTGTTTATCCAAGCTGAGCATTGCATGCTCCACCTTGAGGGGGAGTGTTGGAGTATGTGTCACTTATATGTGCATATGGGTAAATGGATCCTTCCAAGATCCATTTACTGCATCCAGTGTTTAGTCCCACATCTACCAGTGGTTCTTGGAAGGTCTATGGAGGCTATTAGATGAGAAAGTTCAATGCAACAATCAGTCCTTTAAGGCTTTCTCCCATGGTTTCATCCCCGCTCCTTAGGGAGTAGGGTTCCACGTTAAATCCCCGGTAGGGTTCCACGTTAAAATCTCGGTGTTCTTTAATGTTTTATTCTATTTCTCTGATATTAGCTTCCGCATCCGTAGACAACATGAAGTTCTGGTTATGTTTGCAATAGCAGTGGTAATGCCCTGCACTATATGGTGATTGAGATATAGAGTTACATCGTATTACCTTTGCATAACGATTGTGGTCATTCTGCCTTCCAACACCCTTATCTATTGTAGATTGCCATCATCTTATGCAACTTCTCATAAAAAAAGATATGGCTCTAACTCAGCAAATTATGTGTCTACTACTAGATTTGTTGCTAAACTCGCTACTATTATGGCTGATGTTGCATCAACCCCTATTCGTTCGTGGATTATTGATTCAAGGGCTTTAAATCATTTAACTAGTAATGGTAGCTCATTTTCTTCTTCTCAACCATTTGCTCCTTTTCTCTTACTACCATTAGTAAAATGGATCTCTTCCAGAATGAAACTCTACGTATATATTGTCATTTTCCTATAAGTTTGCTATTTGTTCACAAATTATATGTGGAACTGGACTACATGGTTAGTTTTTATTTTTTTATCAACGATACTACTACTTCCAAAGGGTGGACTTTATTATCTTGATGCCTCAAATAACACAATATTTGATGGTGTTGTGTGGACTTTATTATCTTGATGCCTCAAATAACACCATATCTGATGGTGTTGTGTCTAGTTCAGACGATCCCTATCTCTGCCATCTATGCCTTGGACATCCTGATGTTAGTGCTCTCTCTCAGATGTTCCTCCAGATCGGCCCTCTAAAGCCATTTGAATGTAAGGCTTGCTAGTTTGCGAAACATCAGTGGATTTTGTTTCCTCGAAGAACTGAGCCACGAAGGTTGTCAATGTCTAACCTTATTCATTGTGATGTTCGGGATCCTTGCCCAGTATGCAGTGATGCATGTCACAGATACTTTATTATTTTTGTTGAGGACTATAGTCAGACTTTTTGGATTCACCTTTATAAGAACGATCAGAGATAAATTATGTTGTCAAGACCTTTCTAGAGTTCAAAATTTCTTTTTTGCAAACACTAAAATACTTCGATCTGACAATGCTCTTGATTTATGCAAAAAAGACTTGGACAAATTCTTTAGTTCCTAGGAAACTATACATCAGATATAATGTCCTTATACCTCACAACAAAACGGTATTGCAGAAAACAAACTTCATCTTCTTGACATGGCCCGTACTCTCACTCAGATGAAGGTCCTCATAACTTTTCTTAAGGCAAGAAAGGCGGAAACATGCAAAGGTGCATGCTCCAAATTTATTAAATTAGTAGAAGAATTAGAAAAGAATTCAGTGATGATAGTACAGTATGCCTGCCACCTAAAAAACAGGGTTCAAATCTCTCCTTGTGGGGGTTGCGTTAGGTAGCCGACAGACATCGTAAAAAATAGTTGGATCATTCAACGTGGATTTGAACAAGAATCCATGTAGCCAGCCCTACTTAAAATGGGAGAAGGCTTCGCCATTTTTTAGGAGAATTAGAAAAGCACTACAATATCGAAAACTCCATGAGAGCATTGTTGTGGTGAATGACATTTTCTAAAGAGCCCCATAATTCGACAATGTCACACGAAAATCATTTGGACACCATGTTGCTCCCCGCAGTTGGATCCATGCCTACTAATTGCACAATGGTCTTCCTAAGCAAAAATTTTCTGCACGTATCTTCATCTTGTGTTGTTTGCTAACCATCTACATCCACCATCAGCCTCTTCGAAGCCTTCTACACACCACCAGGAGGTAGCACGTGTTAAGAAGCGGTCCTTTATCTTCTTTTTAGATTTCTTTTTATCTTCTTGCAAGGTATGGCATCAAATGTTGAGCTCCCATCGGACTCCTCAAAAGCAACATGACCAAAAGCCATTAAGAAGGTCCCATTCCTGACAATTGAAGGTGCCCCCACGTCAACCTCGGTTGACCCGCCAAAGAGGCACCAAGCGTCATATTCATCACAGATTTCTAAGGGACCCGATCTCTCCATCGAGCAAAAGGCTCTTCCTATTTGCCTCATGTAACCGGTCAATGGCATCGGAATCAGAGGCTAAAACCCCATTGCTGCTAGAAGTAAGACTGGTATAGTGAAAGTTTCGGATAAACCATATTTACACCCTTATGATGGTAGCCGAGTCTCCGAATAGACTTGAGGTGCCCAGCCTACAAACAGGCGAACAAGCAGAACAGGTCGAAGCATAAATAGTCGAGTCCAGGGGTGGGCTAATCGCAACAATGTTGCAATTCAGATCCTCTGATCGAGTCAAGCAAGACAAATCTGTGTTCAAGCCCACCAATGTTAAAATAAACAGGTCCATAGCATGGCCTCTCGAATCGGTGTTTCCAGAAAAGTTCGATATACGATTCAAACAAATTGGATCTAAGGAACTCCTTCAAAGGGTTATACCAAATGGGACTCGAGTATCATCAACCCTAAAACCCTCTTATTGAGACAAGTAAGGCACCTCCAACAACCCCCCCTCCTAAGTTTCATCTCTAACGCCTCCACAAATCTCTCTCCTACGACTAAATCCTCCACCAGTCCTGGGGATTTCAACCCCACGAAAGAAATCTCCAAAGTCATCGGAGCTTTCACCGCCAAAGCTCCACTCATCCCTAATGAAATTGGGAGTTGTGAAGCCGATGGTGTCGTCGTCAGCATGGCCCCAATAGGCACCTTTGTCGGCGAGCATCCACCAGTCACTAGAACTTCCAACAGAGCGTGCAGCGAGCACAACATAAGCGGCAATGGCAATGGGCAGATCTTTAAGACAAGAATACTAAACGCAGCACAACCAATCCTTAGAGAAAGCTCAGCCACAAGGGGTATCATCCTTGATCTCTCGAGAACGAGGAATACTGAACTGATACCGGAACCTCGGGCAGAACTATTTGAGAGAATTAAAACCTATGGAAAAAAGGAAGTTGTTTTCTTAAGAAATTATCAAAGCATGCTCCTCTTTATATAGTAGAGGAGGCAAGTACAAGAATAGAAACAACCTACAAGGAATTGGGTACAGAAATAGAAAAGAACTATAATTAAGTAGAGAATATTCTCTATAAGGAATATTCCTCATTTGTTAAGTATAAGGAATATTCCTTATTCTTTAATACTCCCCCTCAAGTTGGAGCATAGATATCGATCATGCTCAGCTTGAACGCACATCTATCAAATGCAGATCTAGGAAGTGGCTTCGTAAATATATCAGTTGTCTGCTCGGAAGACGAAACATGAGAGGTTGCCACAAATCCTTTCTGGATCATGTCTCTAGTATAATGGCAATCTACCTCTATATGTTTGGTTCTTTGATAGAAGACTGGATTGTTGGCAATAAACATAGTTGCCTGGTTATCACACTGAAGTCTCATAGGAAGAGACGCATCTACAAGAAGATCATCCATAACAGATTTGACCCACGTAGCCTCCGTAGTGGCTTGAGCCATAGCTCGGTATTCAGACTCAGCAGAAGATCTAGCCACTATTGTTTGCTTCTTGCTCCATCAAGTAACCAGACTATCACCAATGAAGACACAGTATCCTGTAGTGGATTTCCTGTCTAGTGGACAACCAGCATAATCAACATCATTATAGACAGTGACATCTAGGGACCCCTTTTTTAAGAAAAGAAGCCTTTTTCCAGGAGCCCCCTTGAGATACTGAAGAATAGTCAGAGCTGCATCCCAATGTACTTTCTTCACTTTATCCATGAACTGACTGATCCTACTAACGGCCAATGCAATATCCGTACGTGTAACTGTAGCATACAGAAGTTTGCCAACCAGCCCTCGGTATTGTCTTGCGTCAATATCCTCTGAGTCACTATCATGAAGACGAACACCTGGATCCATGGGAACATAAGCAGGCTTGGAGCCTAATATCCCGGTCTCCTGTAGCAAATCTGTAACATACTTGCGTTGACACATTACTAGACCCCTGTGACTTCTGGCAAACTCGATGCCTAGAAAGTAGCTAAGAACACCAAGGTCCTTGGTAACAAAATGCTTCCCAAGGTAAGCTTTGGTCATAGTAATGCCCTGAATATCGTCTCCTGTAACAATTATATCATCCACATAGACGAGAAGAATCACTCGGCCATGATTTGTCTTGCGCACAAAGAGGGAGTGATCAGATGTAGATCTAATAAATCCCTCTCTCTCTCTCTCTATCATCTCCGAAAGCTTTTGAAACCAAGCTCTCGGACTTTGCTTAAGGCCATAGATAGCCTTGTGAAGCCGACATACCTTCTGACTATTCTCCCCCTCAGTAGTGAACCCAGGTGGCTACTGCATATAGACTTCCTCATGTCGATCACCATATAGAAAAGCATTCTTGATATCAAGCTGATATAGTGGCCAATCCTTGCTGACAGCCACAGCGAGAAGAATGCGAATTGTTGGGAGACGAGCGACTGGAGAGAAGTTATCAATGAAGTCCACACCGTATGTCTGGGTGTATCCTTTGGCCACCAGACCAGCCTTGTAGCGCTCAATACTGCCATCGGATCGATGCTTGACTGTGAAAACCCAACGACACCCAACAACAGCCGCATCACTAGGAGGTGTCACAAGACTCCAAGTGCCTCTAGACTGTAAGGCATTCATCTCATCCTGCATTGCAATGCGCCATCTGTCATCTCGAGGAGCCTCATGGTGTGTCTGAGGAATTACCACAGCAGAAAGAGCCGACACAAACTGTCTGTAGCTCGGGGTCAAACTGTCCATAGAAAGGTGACCTGAAATAGGATGAGCAGTACACGTATGTTTGCCTTTCCTCAAGGCAATAGGAATATCCAGATCATCAGTAACATCATCTGCAGAAGAGGCATCATCACCTGTAGGAACAACTACCGTGTTGTCAGTAGGAGTAGAGTATTCATATGATACCTTAGGCGTGGTGGATGCTGACACAGGCACTTGAGCAGGGGTTTTAGTAGTAGTAGTAGTAGTAGGATTAGTGTGATGGTGGTACACTTGCCCAAACCGATTGTTGTCGATGTTGAAATCGGTAGTGGGAGGCAAAGGAAGGTACACCTCCGTATCAGTATCAGTGGAATGTAATCTGGAACCAGTAGTGGAAAAATACGGAACTGACTCAAAGAAAGTCACATCTGCACTAATGTAGTAACGTCGAGCAGAGGGGTCATAACATCGATACCCCTTCTGAGTCCTTGAATACCCCAAGAAGACACATTTGACAGCCCTAGGTGATAGCTTGTCATGACCAGGTGTCAACACATGAACAAATGACACACACCCAAATACTCGAGGGGCAACCGAGAAGGTATCTTTATCAGGAAACAAAATAGATAGAGGCACTTGCTCATCCAATACAGTAGACGGCATCCGATTGATCAAATAGCAGGTTGTAAGGATAGCATCACCCCAATAAGTATGTGGTGTGTTACTCTGAATCAGAAGAGTACGAGCGACATCAAGAATGTGACGATGCTTACGCTCAGCAATGCCATTCTGTTGAGACATGTAAGCACAGGAGGTCTGGTGAATGATACCACGATCTCTGTTGGAGTAATCGATACTCTGTTATATTATTCCATAGAGCCCTCGGGTCTCTTATACAGAGAGAAAACCCTTGGGTAAATTACAGAGACGTACAATATATAAATAGAAAATATGAAACAGTACATCACAATATATATAAACCTATACACTCCCCCTCAAGATGGAGCATAGATATCTATCATGCTCAGCTTAGAAGAACATCTCTGGAAAGGTCCTCTGAGCAATGGCTTGGTGAATATGTCAGCAGTCTGGTCCTCTGAACTGACATGAGAAGTGGAAATGAAGCCCTTCTGAATCATGTCCCTAGTATAATGACAATCCACCTCGATGTGCTTTGTTCTCTCATGAAAAGCTGGATTGTTGGCAATAAACAATGCTGCCTGATTGTCACATTGAAGATTCATAGGCAAGGGGACATCTACATTCAGATCTTCTAAGACTGCTTTAACCCACATCATTTCTGTGCTTGCTTGTGCCATGGCTCTGTACTCGGATTCAGCACTGGATCTCGCCACAACAGTCTGCTTCTTGCTTTTCCAAGAGACTAAAGAGCTTCCTATGAAGATAGCAAATCCAGAAGTAGACTTACGATCCCTTGGACATCCTGCATAATCTGCATCTGCACAAGCTGAAATAGATAGATCTATATCTTTCTTGAATAGCAACCCTTTGCCTGGGGAAGACTTCAGATATCTCAATATCATATACAAGGCATCCATATGAACTTGCCTCGGCTGCTCCATAAATTAACTCACCCGGTATACTGCAAAGGCAATATCCGGTCGAGTTATAGTAATGTATAAGAGCTTACCCACCATCTCTCTGTACCTTCTCTTGTCCACCTCCTCGGTATCATCATCGTACAGCTTCATGCTCGGGTCCATAGGTGTACTTGAAGGTCTGCATCCAGTCATTCCTGTTTCAACTAGCAAGTCTGTGACATATTTTCTTTGAGTCATCACCATTCCTTGTGCATTTCTTGCAAACTCTATCCCCAGAAAATATCGTATCGTGCCCAGATCCTTCGTTACGAACTGGTTTCCCAACAGGGACTTGGTTATCTCAATCCCCTGAGCATCATCTCCTGTGACCAAGATGTTATCAACATATATCATAACAACAACTGTACCTCTAGGGGTCTTCTGGACGAACAGTGAATGGTCTGCATTTGATCTCCTGAACCCCTGTCGTTCAATTAGCTGGGAAAGCTTCTGGAACCATGCTCGGGGACTCTGTTTGAGGCCATAGATAGCCTTATGAAGTCTGCACACCATCTGAGTCTCCCCCTCAGCAACAAACCCTGGTGGCTGCTGCATGTAGACTTCCTCCTGTAGATCACCATACAAGAAAGCATTCTTGACATCAAGCTGGAAAATGGTCCAGTTACGTACCACAGCAACAGATAGGAGGATGCGAAGAGTGGAGTGTCTCGCCACTGGTGAAAAAGTATCCAAATAATCTACCCCATATGTCTGGGTAAATCCCCTTGCTACAAGTCTGGCCTTGTATCTGTCTAGACGTCCATCCGCATGATATTTCACCGTAAACACCCACTTGCAACTCACCACGGAGGCACCTGGAGGAATGGGGACAAGAGACCAAGTCCCTCTAGATTGCAAGGCACGCATCTCCTCTTCCACGGCTAGACGCCAGCAGTCAATCTTCATGGCATCCTGATATGTCCGTGGAATCTCAACTGACGAGACAGCAGCTGCGAACTTCTTGAAATCCCCATTGAGACGATCAAATGAGACTTGAGAGGCAAGAGGATATGAAGCACACTGTCTTCGTTGCTTCCTGTGAGCAATGGGCCGATCCAAATCATCCATGACTGTGTTGACCGGTTGATCCTCCTCCTGTAGTAAAGGCTCCTGCACGGGTGTATTGTCTAACCCATCATTAGTGTTATCATCAGATCATACCTGAGGCGTGTTGGATGGTTGACATGTAGCTTGAGCAGGGCCTGACCGCCTTGTATAGAACTTGGTAAAAGGTACAACAGGAGGTGGTGGCGGGGGTGGTGGTGGTGGTGGTTGTGTTGGTGGAGTAGAGGATTGACCCAGGCTTGGAGGTGGAGGCACATAGACATTGGAATCTGTGGATGTGGAGGAGACCAATCTGTCACCTGCAGGGGAGAAGTACATGACAGGTTCGAAAAATGTAACATCTGCACTCACATAGTACTTGTCATGAACAGGGTCATAGCAACGGTATCCTTTCTGTGTCCTGGAGTAACCCACAAAAACACACTTGATAGCCCTAGGAGATAGCTTATCAAGTCCTGGAGATAAGCGGTGAACAAATGCAACAGTGCCAAAGACCCGAGGTGTAAGTGTAAACAAATCTTTGTCGGGAAAAAGAACAGAAATTGGAGACTTTTCCCCAAGAACAGTTGTAGGCATTCTGTTGACTAGGTAGCATGTTGTAAGTATAGCATCCCCCCAAAAGGATAATGGAGCACAACTTTGAATAAGTAATATGCGTGCAATACCAAGGAAATGTTGATGCTTTCGTTCTGCAACCCCATTTTGTTGAGATGTGTAAGCACATGTGGTTTGGTGGATAATGCCTTTAGAAGAAAGGAAGCGAGCAAGTGAGCGAGTGCAGAACTCCAATGCATTGTCAGTACGCACATACTTAACAGTAGAGGAAAAAACATTTTGAACTTCATTGATGAGATTTTGAATAACATTTCCCGCTTCAGATTTATTTTTAAGAAGAAAAGTCCAGGACACTCTAGAGAAATCATCAACCACAACTAAATAGAACATGTGCCCCTGATGATCTGGGACACGACTTGGACCCCAAATATCTATGTGAAATAACTCAAATGGGGAGCTACTGCTCCGACTCTGACGACTGGGGAAGCTAGACCGATGGTGCTTCCCTAACTGACATGCTTCACAACGAAAAGAAGAACTCGGAGAGATCTGAGGCAGGAGGTGACGCATTTTCTGAAGTGGCAGATGACCAAACCGAAGATGCCAGGTATACGGAGATACGGAGCCCTGGGAATGTAGTGAGACGTCAGCGTAAGAGTTTCGGACGAGACGATAGAGGCCATTGTGCTCAGAGCCACAGCCAATCACCCTGCCCGTTAGTATGTCCTGAAAAATAACAGACGATGGGTCAAAAATAACACGACAGTGCAAATCACGTGTAATCTGACTAATGGATAAGAGGTTCATAGAGAATTCTGGAGCATGTAGAACATTCTGCAGGTGCATAGAGGGTAGCAAAACCGTCTCCCCCTGACCGATGATGGGGGAATGAGTGCCATCAGCAATGAGTACAGAGCGACCAGGCTGAACAGCTCTGTAGGACTGCAGAATATCTTTCTCACGGCAGAGATGATGGGTAGCTCCAGAGTCGACAATCCATCCTGTGAGATCATGACTATGAAATGAGACTGAAGGACTACCTGAGGCACTGGCTGAAGCAGATGTACTCGCTGACGCCGAGGCCGTAACATCAGAAGCTTCAGCACCCTCTGACGCTGACTGTGGCATAATATCACGAAGCCGTGCCACTAGCTCCTCGAACCTGTGATCTGGAGTAGATGCTGGTGGACCTTGAACATGATCAGCTACACGTGCAGAAGGAGGGAAGCCATGCTTGGAATAGCATGTATCCTCCGAATGACCAGTACGACGACAGAATGAGCACGTAGAGCGTATGCGACCTCCGCGGCCACGTCCACCACTTCCTCTGCCACGAAATGAGGATGAACCACCACGTCCCCTGGAAACTGCCATTGCTGATGGAGGTGCAGTCGCTGTATTCGATGGAACAGGTACACGACTAAGCCTCCTGTATACTTCTTTCATCGGTGGGATGGTGGCATCTGCAAGAATCTGAGAGCGTGCTGCCTCGTACTCAGGGTCAAGGGCAGCAAGTAATACGCCAACCATAGTGGCGTTGCGGAACGTCTTCTGCTGTTCCGGCGTGGCTGTGAGCGGAATAGTGCTATAGAGCTTCTCGAACATTCCACGAAGCGACGTGTACAGGGAATGAAGAGGTCTTCCATTCTGCTTCGTGGTAAAGATATCATGCTGCAACTGGAGCATCTTCGTCTCGTTGCGTACCTGAGAGTACGTCGTGGCCAAAATATCCCACATCGCCTTGGCGGTGGGTTGATGGAGAACATCATTCGCTATCTCCGTTGTGAGCGTTCCTGAGAGCCAAACTTTGGCATACGCATCATCAGCCTCCCATGAGGCATATATTCCTGTCTTCTCCGACGGTTCATCCTCGGTAAGAATATGCTTCTTACCACACGACTTCATGAGACTGAGGAACTGCATTGCCCACAGTTCGTAGTTGGTCCCGTCCATTTTGACGATAGGTGCCGAACCTTTGAAGGCACCGATGGCGGGCATATCGACCTTTTGATCTGACATATTGGCGGAGAAGAACGACTAGGAATGATAGACCAAGTAACCGGTGTCTACCACGACATGTGAGGATTCAAGTGCACATGTAGACGTTATGCACTTGAATCCATCATATATTCGGAACGGACCGAAGGTGCGCCGCCCCGGGGACGAATAACGGTTGTGGAAGCCTTGGCGGAAGAGAGTGGGGGCAACTAGGGGTACACGGCGGCTAGGCTGTGCACCGCCGGCGGCTGGGAGGCGCTTGGCGAAGGGCTGGCTGCACCGCGGGCTGCTGGGAGGGGCCCGACGGAGAGCTGGAGGCGCCGGAGGAGGGCTGGCGGCGCCGTGGGAGGGCCTGGGGGCCTGGCGGCAGAGGACTGGGGGGGCCTGGGGGCCTGGCGGCGGAGGGCTGGGGGCCTGGGGGCCTGACTGCGGCGGAGGGAGGGGCCGATGAAGGGCTGGGAGCCCTGGAGGACCGGCGGCGGCGGCTGGAGAGGGGGGGGGGGCGGGTGGAGAAAACCCTAGGGTTAGGGTTTTGGCTCTGATACCATGTTGGAGTAATCGATACTCTGTTATATTATTCCATAGAGCCCTCGGGTCTCTTATATAGAGAGAAAACCCTTGGGTAAATTACAGAGACGTACAATATATAAATAGAAAATATGACACAGTACATCGCAATATATATAAACCTCTACAATCTCTAAGGAAGGTGGATAGTGAGTGGGTACGAAACTCTAAGGCATTATCAGATCGCAAATTTTTACTATAGCATAATATTGAGTTTTTATTTCTGTAAGAAAAGATCTCAATATATCCCCGACTTCAGACTTTTGCTTTAACAAAAAAACCCAACTCACTCTACTGTAATCATCAACGATGACAAAAAATATCGATGTCCATGTAAGTCAGAGACACGACTAGGACCCCAAACATCACAATGCAGCAGTTCAAAAAAAGACATACTGCTACGACTAGAAACTCTCCTTGGAAAGGATGACCTGTGATGCTTTCCAAGGGCACATGACTCACACTGGAATGTAGACTGTGGAGATATCTGAGGAAGAAGCCGACAAAGCTTATGTAAAGGCAGATGACCAAATCTAAGGTGCCACAAATATGTAGAGGACGTCATTCCCGAAGAAGTAGAAGCATTGCCAGCAAATGGAGAACGTACAATCCTATAAAGACCCCTTTGCTCAAGGCCACAACCAAGCACCATGCCCGTCAGTATGTCTTGAAACACAATAGATAAGTGGTCAAAAATAGTACGACAGTTAAGTTCCTTTGTTATCTGACTAATCGATAACAGACTGAGAGGAAAATCTGGTGCTAGAAGGACTTTATGCAACGGCAACATCGGAGATAACTGAACCTCCCCCTGTCCTGTAACAGGGGAGTGGCTCCCATCAGCAAGGACCACAGATCGTCCACGAGCAATAGACTGAATAGATCGAAACTGCTCCCTATCTCCGCAAAGGTGGTGCGACGCACCAGAGTCAACAAGCCAATCTACAAAGTCAGATGGTCTACTAGCAATATATGCATGGGCTATACCTGAGGAGCGAGCCATGGCAGCAGTATCGGAACCAGAAGTAGACTCAGAAAACTTTGACGCAAGCATACGTCTCATCTGCCTCAGTCATCTGTGCAGGAGCAGGAGTAGGAGCAGAACTTTCTGTCTAATCGTCTGAATATTCAACATGATGGGCAGTAGTCGGTGGACGACCATTATGTCTGTGTTTCAGGCAGTAGGAACATTGTGGCTTGCCTCCTTTGTCATTGCCACGTCCTCTACCTCCGCGTCCACAGGCACCAGAGAAGCCGCCTCGAGAGCTATAAAACTCTCCTCGTCCGCGATTTACCACTATTGCCGAGGTTGTATCAGTATTAGTCGGAATTGCAATTAATCCAACTCAAATCTGCTATAGGCTTCCTCAATAGGAGGAATAACTGCTCCCGCAAGCATCTGGTTTTTGGCCGAATCATAAATACAAACAAGTCCTGAAAGAAATATGCCAACCATCATCTGATCTCTTTGTGTCTTCTGAGTAAGACAAGGACACAAAGGATGATAACTATGCAACTTCTCAAACATAGCCTTTAGGCTAGAGAAGTATGCATGAAGAGGTTGTCCTGCCTGTCGGATCTGATGAATATCATGATATAGCTCTACGATCTTCGTCTCGTTTTGTACCTGTGAGTATGTCAAGGCAAGAGCGTCCCACATATCCTTGGCAGTGGGCTTATGAGCAACCTCATTGGCGATGCAACGAACAAGGGTTGAGGTGATCCAACCCTTAACAAATGCGTTATCCCTTTTCCAAGAAGAATACGCAGCGCCAGTCTTCTCGGTGGGTTCAGGAGTCTTTAGAACATACTCCTTATCATAGGATTCCAAAAAATTGAGAAACTGGAGGGACCATAACTCATAATTGGTTCCATCCATCTTCTCAATCGGTGTCAGGGTCTTCATATCATGTAAGGAACCCTGAGGAGCACTTGTAGCCTTGGAATGCTCGACGGAAGCCATCAATCGAACCCAAAGAAGACAAAAATCAGATTTGAAAAAAATGATCTTCTTAGATCATGGAGAATTTGTGGGCGAGATCGAGCACCACAAACCTCAATAAATCAAGAGGATTTCAAGAAATCCTCAATAGATGCAATAAACATGAATCCTGTGAGGAAAGAAGAGCAACAGGGGCAGCTGTTGAGCCCTACCGGCGCCGCTTGCAACTGCTGGAAGGGACTGCTGTTGTGAAAGGGATATTTTGGGTTAGGGTTTCAAGGAGGGTAGAGAACCACGGTCTAGGACTGGTGCTGTGATACCATATGGAAAGAAGGAAGTTGTTTTCTTGAGAAATTATCAAAGCATGCTCCTCTTTATATAGTAGAGGAGGCAAGTACAGTAACAAGAATAGAAACAACCTATAAGGAATTGGGTACAGAAATAGAAAAGAACTATAATTAAGTAGAGAATATTCTCTATAAGGAATATTCCTCATTTGTTGAGTATAAGGAATATTCCTTATTCTTTAACAAAACCACCTCACCAATCTCTATGAGGGTGATCTTAAGCAGTCCAAATTCATTGAGAATAGAGGAACTCCACGCACACGTAGCGCCTTAGGACACCTCACCTTCCGCTCCCTATCCGTGAACCACACTTTATGCCACCAGAACCGTCTTTCCACACCGACGCTCAACTAAATCCATCCTTATTCCAGGCTCGAGATCCCATAGATGCAGATTGAATTATGGTCTAACTACATCACATCCTCTGAGATGGAGAGCCCCACCCTTCTTTTGACATCCACCATTGCATCAAAGAAGCCCATGACTTCCATTTCCATAGAGCCAATAAAGAACTCCTTCAAATTTGGACCACAGGGAACCCTCGCAACAACGTGCACAAACGATCGACCCCCGTTCATGTCTCTGGAAGCTACAATGGTAGACGATTGTGGGCCAACAAGAAGGGACTCCTGTCCAACCCCACTCAATTCCCTTGGATCACGTAGCTCCAAACATGGAGCACGATGATGACCCCATCCACCACAAGCAAGGCAATGCACCACATCAGAACAAGCATTCATGCAGTGTCCATGGACCCCATACCAAAAGCACTACGGGCCAAGACTAGGGTGCACATGGATCGGACAAAATCCGTAATCCGATCCAATCGATGTTATTGGATTGGATTAGTTTGGTTTTATCATTTAAACGGATTGGATTGGATTGGAATTTTTAAAATCCGTTAAAGTATGGATTGGATTGGATCTCAAAATCCAATCCGATCCAATCCGTTAATCCGTTAACATATATTTATATATTTACATGCATAAATATATATAATACATACATAATATCTATTTTTACCCAAGCATAATTTTCCATAAATACGTAATCAATGTCATTCATCGCATATTTATTGGATATAAGTCACGTTACCACCCTCATCTTTTTCTCTTGAAAGTCAAATGCTAATCTCAAAAATATAAAATATGATTATAAATTGTAATGTTGTGAGCTCGCGTTGGCCATTCCCCTCCATTTCCCTCTCCCTCTTATTCACTTTCAATCGCCAACATCTAGATATTAGCTCCCTCTCCCTCTCGGTCTATTTTGATGCCCCCTCTCCTACAGAAGATTGTCCCCCGCTAGTACAATGTTGTCGCCCTTCCCTTATGATATTGCCATATGTCTCACACAATGTCGTCCCTCTCCGATGCGGTACCATCTTCCCTGAGCGTGTGGTAACTCGGTTGATAAACGTTAAAAGAAAATAGATTTGGGATAATTTCTTAGTGTGTGCATTTTTTATTCTTGGCATTTTTTTCTTGTTCCAGCTTGTAACGTTACCCGTGTATGAAACTAGATCAACTATATATTGAGATGTACCATACCATTTAAGAACAAACAAGCATACTTGAATTCTTTTCCTTTTTAAATTGATATACGAATTTGATTCATATTTTTTAGAAATAAAATACATATTTTGACTATATGTACTAATCTGACAAATAAATTAGATTTCAATTATAAATGAGAGGTATGATGTCTAATTGGTGAGTTATATTAACTTGATTTTATCTTGGATACCCAATCAAATGTGAATGTTTTGTGATTTTTGTATGTTAAAGATATGTTGTAGTGCCTTGAAAGGTGTTCTTGGGAGTGTTTTGATTTTGACATAGCTTAGCATCTAAATTCATCACGATATCATCAATATTCATACTAAGAAAACTCATTTTTTATTATCTGACTAGTTTTTGGATCCACATTTGATAACTTGCATAATTCATATTTGAATAATATATCGAAAATTATTTACAAATAAACATACTAATGCACCATTAATACAAACGAAATTTAGAAACCAAATTCAATATAATCCTTTAGCTTCATCGTATGGTCTTCAACCTTTTATAATGGATTAAAGAAGTCCTTCAATTTTAAGTTGATTGTGCACTCTTTAAATATTCTTTTCAATATATCTATCCATATTATGAATTTTGAAGTCATAATTCAAAAGTCGAAGGCTAGTGTGCTATAAAATACAAACATTACTGGGTAAACTACCTAACGAAATATGCAAGTATAAAAAATCCGATCCAGTCCGTAATCCGATGGTTTGGATTGGTTTGGATTCCGAAATTTGATGGATCGGATTGGATTGGAAAATGTTAAAATCCGTTAAGGTTGGATTGGACATGGATTAGGCTAAAATCCGATCCAATCCGATCCATGTGCACCCCTAGCCAAGACACACTCTCTTCCAATGACTCACCACCCTCCATGTTTCCTCTTCGTCAATTGTGGTGGCCTTCGACAAACCCCCTCTCCAACCCCTGTCACCACTCCCACCTCTTTACCTCTTCGATAGGCCTCGGGGCTCCCATATATAACACCTCCCTCTCTCTCATGGTCTCTCTCTCCACCTAGAGAAGTAATATCATACATCTTTTTGAGAGGATAATATCACACATCTAGAGTAGTTATATCGTACATCTAAGTCCTCAAAACTTTCTGGGTGATATTGTTCTTACTGCAATTTATGTGATCAATCAGATTCCCTCATTGTAGGGATATGCTACTCCAGTTTCACTACTTTATAATATAATAAGCTATTTTTCCTAATTCTGTGTGTTTCTAGTTGCACTAGTTTCACAATTTTCAAGCCAAATTTAAGTTATCTTCTCATGCAATCAGATGCGTCTTTTTGGGGGTAATCTAGAACCAAAAAGAGATATAGATGCTATTATAAGTTCATCATTGTTATTTTGTCTCCGCTGATGTTTTTTTTAGAAAACGGATTTCTTTACTGGAAGGGTCAGGGAGATCCTATCGGAGTTCCCTCCTCTCCAAGTTTATCAAAGGAGGGATAAACAAATACCCGAGATGGCCCCTTAAACTATTATGCATGATCTGCAAGCTGATGATCAGGCAATAGATTATCCCTCACCCGATGCTACTCGGGATACCTCTCTCTACTGAACTTCCCACTGCTTCGAGGAAATCTAGAAGACAATGTACTTGGCACCATATATCACACCTTACTTATACCAATGGATTATCTAATGCAATTGCAGTTTGGGGGAGAGGCGAGAGTTTTATTGTTAGATGTGAGGAGAGAGGCTACATTTCGATGGGCTTCAAGTCTACAAGCGAGAACATGAAAGACGATGGCAAGGTTCGAAATACCGATATTGATATCGTATCGGTGGTCCTAAAAAGGGATATATCGAAAATATATCGAGATATATCGATGATATCAGTAAAATCTCAGAAATTGCACAAAAATGATTTTTTTTTCAAATTAAGATCATATTGGTTCTTAAAACAATAAATAGCATACAAATTCACACCTATGTGCAAGAATGAGGTGTATTTAGCACATCAATACGCATTATATTACACATAGTATTGCTGCCAATGCTAACTTTTGACTGCCGACTTTTGACTATTGAGAGATAATGGAAAAGAAATGATGAAATTCCAAATATAACAACTTAGAGACATAAAGGGCATGCATTTAGCATATTAATTTTATATCATATTACATATTATTCAAAAAGAAAATGCTGAGCTATATCATATATCAAACAAATAAGAGCATCGGCATAATAACATATATTTTTTAAAGAACAACATTCATAATTTTGAATGAAAGAAGATGAATTAAAATACATTATAAACAAAACTTTCTAACTGAATTAAAAATAATCAATGTCGATTAGAGCAAGGTTTGAAATATCAATATTGATATTGTATCGATAGGTCTGGAAATGGATATACCAGTATATTAGTGGAAATCTTTAAAATTGGTCAAAAGAGAAATTTCTCGTGAATTAAAAATCATCGTAGTTCTTAACACAAAAAGTAATTTGCAAATACACTCTTATGGACATGAAGGAGATGTATTTAGCATGTTAACAATATGTTAAAAAGAAGTCTTAGTGATATCTGAAATAAAATAAACAAATACGCTCTTCCATTTCTCATGAACTAAGATAATCAATACCGAGGGCTTGTTTTGGGTCTATCTTGATAGATTACTAATACGTACTAATTAGAAATTCGATTGCTTATTCATGCCAAGATTGTATCCACGTGTGTCAATACACGGAGCAGCTACACAGAATCTTGAACAAATCAATCTATAAAGCCTGTGAAGTAAAAAAACTACCTTCTGAGCCCCTTGACTCATTAAAACAAGTAGTAAAATCAAGCAACAAGGTTGATATCGATGATATAGTACCAATATTGACATGATATCGACTTTATCAATCAAAATGGTGAAAAATCTGCATAAATACATCAAATTTTGTTGATATCAGTGTTGTGAGATGACATATTATCGATATATCGCTCGATATCGATATCTTGGGTGATATCGATACTGTTAACTTGCCCATATGGATTTATCGTGGATATATAAATGATATATCATGATATTTCAATCCATATTATCCATGGAAAATGGTCAGTGTTGGTCCTTTGGGTTATTTGGACTGAGGGATTTGTCGTGTTTCTCAAGGGCATGAGGTATTGTATGAAGAATATTACGCACAATGCAAATGGCATTTTGGGGGTAATGATGGAAAGGCGTTGTATGTGTCATGGGTGCACTTGCATCTTTAAGAGGTTAAAATGGTGTATATGTAAGGTTGTTGCTTTTCTTGAATAAAAGAAGGATGGCATTCCATATTGGATGGCCATCCTTTGGCTTCTCAAAAAACCAATAATGTAATTATATCAAAGTGGCAGTTACAAAAAGTGTTTTTAGAAGAGATGTGAAGTTGGGTAATAATCAATACTTTTAGTTTGTACATCCTGTGTGACATAGCTGAAGTGGCTATCCTATGTGGAAATAATGTGGAGCGGAATATTTGATAGAAGTATAACATTTTTTCAGAACATATCACTTTGTTTTCTGTCCAAATATAATCCACTGAGAAATACTTTCATTCAACTATAATCCCGCAGCGTAGCAAAGGTTATTTGACTACTGTGTTGTAAAGATAAAGTAAAAGGCAAACCTGTTTCTCAGCTTCTTTTTCAGTAAGTTTGCTCGCGAGGACTCTTTTTGTCAAACCTAAAAATAATCCCGATTAAAAATCTTTAGAAAGATCTTCAATTAGAAAAAGTGATGATCGAATCCATTTTAATTTTCATTTAGATATAATTACAGAGAATATGACGTGTTCAAATAGTTAGATTTCCTATCAAATTAGAGGATATTGTGTTAATTGACGAGACTAGAGATGGAGTAAATGAGAAACTTGAGGTATGGAGACATGAGTTGGAGACTAAAGGATTTCGTATAAGTAGGGCTAAGACTATATATATATGGAGTGCACCTTTGATGGAAGCAATGGTGAAGGAATCGAGGTGAAGATTGGTGACGATAACATTCAGAAGAGAGCTTCCTTTAGATATCTGGGATCTATTCTGCAACATGATGGGGAAATTGATGGAGATGTTACTAATAGAATAAATGTCGGCTGGCTAAAGTGGAGAGGAGCCTCTGTTGTTCTCTGTGATAAGAAAATTCCTTTAAAAATTAAAGGAAAGTTTTACAAAGCAGCCGTGAGACCTGCTATGCTTTATGGATCCGAATGTTGGCCTGTGAACCATAAACATGTGCAAAGAATGAATGTAGCAGAAATGAAAATGTTAAGGTGGATGTGTGGACACACACGTAAAGATCGGATTCGGAATGATGTAATCAGAAAGAAAGTTGGTGTAGCTCCGATCGAGGATAAGATGCGAGAAAATCGCTTAAGATGGTTTGGACATTTGCAAAGAAGATCAGCTGATGCACCAGTTAGGAGATGTGAGTGTTGGGATGTTGAGCCGGCTAAGAGAGGGCGAGGACGGCCCAAGAAGTGTTGGAAAGAGACCATACGAAGGGATCTTAGTTTTGTGGATATAAGCCCGGGATTGACTCAAGATAGATCTGAATGGAGGCGAAGAATCCATGTAGCCGACCCTACTTAATTGTGGGAAAAGGCTTTGTTGTTGTTGTTGTATCAAATTAGAGGATATCCATTGATCATGGTGAGTCGCTTCATTGGGAGATCTTTGGTGAAGATATTTGCTAGCCGGTGTTTTGTAGAAATGTAAGGAGTAGTAATCTTCCCTTGTCGAATTACATCTCTAAGAAAGTGGCAATTGACTTCAATATGCTTGGTGAGGTCATAAAAAAAGGAGGCAATATAGGTGCCAAATTTGTTTTCATAGTAGAGAGCAACCAGTGTCTTGACATAGTCAAGTTCATGTAGGACGAAAACCGGTTAACTAATCTCACAAGTGGCTTCTGCCATAACCATGTGCACAAGTTCTACATTAAATCTAGAAACGACACTCCACATGTTGTTATTCATGTAACAAAATTGCCCCCAAAAACCATAGCAACACATGCAGTGGATCTTCAATCCAAATGAGAACTAGCATAATATACATCAAAATAAAATCATACATCAATGTGAACAAGGCAGGAATAAAAAGGCCCTTGCCCTTCAATATGAGAGATTTTTAAGAACCTATGAAATAAGAACATATGACAGTGACTCTATTTATGGGAGAGGAAATATCAGGTCTAGTGACAATTAGGTATAAGCAGGGACGAAGCCAGGAAATTCTTCTTGGGGGGGCTAAATTATTTAAATGGAGGGGGCAAATTATTTATCTAATTTTCCTTGTCAATTTAGTGGTTAATATTTCGGGAGGGGTTGCTCTATTGTAATGTGAGCTATAAAGGAGGTGTTGTAACTATTTTGTTCAAATTTGTTTCTTAAAATCCAACTTATAGGTAGAATCTTCGAATAATGTTATAAATATCCTCTGATTTTCGCTCAAATCCACGATCATTTGCTATTTTATATCAATTGTAAAGAGTCTTGCTCTCTTATAAATGGGATTTAAGTTGCTTAAATATTTCTTAAACTTTTAACCACTAAGATAAAATAGGAAATGACATCGAATTTGAGAGAAATTCGGAGGATATGTAGAACATTGACAGAAGTTTCAATTTATGAGGTTGAGTGTGTGGAAACGAATTCAATCTAAAAGGTGAACTTCCAATAATTTCGTAATTGATTGAAACTAATATTGAGAAGGTATTTTTTACAAAAAATACCCATCTAAACTTATAATCGGATATAAATAATATCTATAAACATCGTACCGACAAAAAGATCCGTAAAAAACTCTTCAAGTCATGAAATACACATTTATTAATGTGATATTAAGTAATTCCATTGGGAAAAATGGGGTTGTCTCATGGGGGTAGCTAACTTAGCCCCTCCACCCCATTTTCCCCATATTTTTTTATTTTTTTGAAAAATAAAATCGTGGAAATTCATCACTATATCTCTATGTTATGTCATTCAATTTTCGTGAGAAATAAAGACTTTTACGGCCTCCATCCAGATAATAATTTTTTAATGGTCGTAGGATTTTTTAAATCGACATGTTTGAAAGGAGACCGTAGGGTCTCTGTTTATCACGAAACTTGAATAGCATAATATAGGGATATAATAATGAATTTACATGATTTTATTTTCCTAAAAAATAAAAAAATATGGAAAAAAATGAGGCGGGGGAGCTAAGTTAGCTGCCCTTGGGGGCAACTCCATTTTACCTAATTCCATTAGATTTAATACGTTTAAACAAATGACATTATACAATACCTTTTTACTTATAAGGATGCAAACAAATATAGAAATGCCTGCCAATCTCTTATCATATTTGTTATACATATTTTGACATGTGGACATTTATATGCATATTATTTTAAAATCGATGCAGATAAAAATAGGGTTGCAAACATGCGGATACAAATATGTATATGTCCCTATACATGTATATACTAGAAAAATATGTAACCATATCCGTTTTAAGATCCTAAAAATGAAAGAGGTATCCAAATCCATATTCGTATATGCAAAGGAAAAAAATCATTATCTATATCATGTATGTTAAAATAAAAACTATATATTCGTGACGGTTTATAAGCAGGTACGATGATGGACATATACGGATGCATCAATATCCGATTATGCACGTCATCTAATGTTAAAAGCTAATTATTGTAATTAGATCATATATATGGGTAAAATGGAGCTGACCCCTTGGGGCGTGAATATTCATCACGATATCTCTATATTATGCTATTCAAATTTTGTGCGAAATAGAGACTTCTACGGCTTCCATCCAACATGGTCGTTTTTAGTAATTCTGTTACCGTTAAAAATGATTGTCTGGATGGAGGTCGTAGGAGTATCTGTTTCGCACGAAATTTAAATAGCATAATATAGAGATATAGTGATGAATACTCACGGAAGAAATTTAAAAAAATGCGTGAAATGTCGTTGGGGGAGCCAAGTTAGCTCCCCCGAAGGGTAGCCCCATTGATCTCTCTCTCTCTCTCTATATATATATATATATATACATATATTGATTTTTTTGTTGAGATATGAGGGGCTATTATACATAACATGTAAATTTTAATTTTTAAATAGTGTATTTAGATTATATATTATACTATATATTGAACATATATATGGAGTTTGGTTGGGAGCTGGGGGGGCTAAGCCCCCACCCGCCCCTCCCTCTCTCCGTCACTGGGTATAAGAACATGCCAACAAGACTCGTGTATTTAGCGGTATCCTTAAAGATATCATCCCATGTAGTAGCATGCTGTGGTTCAACAAGAATAGATGATGGCTTAGAACCAAGTAAGACAACTTCCTCAAGAATTTCAAGACATTACTTCCACTAGGATAGCAAAAGGCATCCTGAGTGTCTAGTACATTCGATGCTCTAAAAATACAGATGCGAAAAGCCGTGACTTCACCCTACTTAATTTGTGAGAATTAATTAATGTATCATTTCGTTTGTGGGCGGGCAAATCGTAATTTCCCAAAAAGACCACTTAATTAATGTTATCAATTCAATTCAAAGTGGTCAAATTTATTTTAATTGGGCAAGCCCAAGTTTGAACTCAGGGAGGCCACTGTCTCCTTAGGATGATTTTCAGATAATTAGCTGCTATTTTTTCAAGGGAAAATTTTTTAGATTTTTTATGCAATTAATAAGTGAGATGTAAATGTAAACTGACAATATGAAGGTCAAATGAGCCTAAAATGGAAAATCCAAATTAATATGCAAATGAGCTTAAAAATCCAGAAGACTATTTTTCCCAATTTATTTATAGAATGATAAATCCATAACACACTTTTTTAATATTTTTATGGCAAAATATGATTTCTTGAAAAATCAACACTTTTGTAGGTTTTATACAATTTTTTTTGCAAATGAAATGCAAAAATTATGAAAATTGGACATTAGGTTAAAATGATGAAATTAACCTACCATATTTTTTTTGGATTTTTGGAAGCAAAATGAATTTTCTATGAATTAAATAATGCGAACAATGATTTTCAGTAAAAGTAGTTTTAATAATTAGCAAACCTAATTATTTTCCAAAAACAATATCCCAGATATGTCTAATCAATAAGCATATAGGAAATTTTCTAGATCCAAAAACATTAAGTTTCAGTCAATTAAAATTCATTTATGTAAATCACAAAATAATTTATTTTAAGGAAAATATGCATGCAAATTAAATGATTTTTGGTCATAAGTCGGAACATGAATAATTCCATACAATGTGATTTTCGATAAATTTTTGGAACAAGGTGTGTGTGATTTGCTATGAATTACTGAAGCTCGGATGGGTAAAATATACAATTTTTCACCACAATTATAACAATAAATAATTTCAAACTCACAAAATACAAATGAAACACCACATAATAGAGAATCAATTGTACAATATAATGCAATTTTTAGAATTAAAAAACTATGCAAAATGATTGTTCTAATTAAAGCTCAAAGTTAGCATGCAAAATGCAAGTACATGAAATAAAAGAAAAGAAGAAATCGCACTTAAAGCACTTATTTAATTGCCCAAAAGTACGGGGGTATTCTCACAAAAATCATAGGGAAGTGTGCCTCCCACATGACTAGTGAGCTTCAGGTAGCGGTTTGGTTCCACGCCTCCAAGTAACAGGGTGGTGCTTGGTTTGGATGGTGGTTTGGGCAGAGGCTCAGATGGGAAATGGTCTGAGGCACGTGATGTCCTCAGGACTATCAGATCAAGGCCCATGCCTCGATCCCATGGTAGTTGTAGCTCGGCTTCTCCTTAGCTCGACTGGAGGAGCGGAGCTGCTGTTGGCTTTCACGGTGGAGTAGATCCGTTGTTGTAGCCGCACTTGGAGATACGCAGTGAGGTGCGAGGCACGTGATCCTACTGTTGCTGGTGGAGGGCTCTGACGGCAAAGATCCAGTCGACACATAACCGTAGGAGGGCTAAGACTGCTACACTCCAAGATATAGCTCGATTGTCGATGAAGCTCAGGTGCTCGAAATCGAAATCGAAGGGGTTCTAATGGTCCTTCTTTGGCTCTCTGTCAGCCCGAAGGACTCTGAACCTACAGGAGAATGACAAACTCAAGCCTTCCAGCTCGATCTAGTCATTAATCAGGAAACAAGAAAAGTAAGCGATGGCTCCTTGGCATTCGAAAGGGGATGGAGCCTAAGCTCCGGGCCTCGGCCTTTGCAAGGTTGAAGGTGGGGGTTCTGGAAAGGTGAGATGAAATGGAGAGGAAGATACGTGAAGTGGATCGATCGTCGGAGTTGGGTCAATTGGATTTCAGAATGAGTGCAGGGGAATCGGGGAAGATGAAGGAAATTGGAAGAAGAAGAAGAAGAAGATGGAGAGCAACAGCAGAGATTAGGGGAAAGGAAGGTCTTCGCCTTGAAATCATGCTGGTGTGAAGCGCGAGAGGCTGAATCGAGGTTAGGTGAAGCCTCACCAACAATGCACGAAGCTTTGGATGTCGCCTGAGAAATTGGATCATCATCGCGCAACCTTGGTGAAGCTTCAACTGTCACCTGAAGCAACGAAGGGTGGTTGGGCCTTCTTCTCTCGATTAGCGGCAGATGAATGGAGAGGGGGCGGCGAGAGGGTTTTATGGTTGATTAAGGTTCGCGACGAGGGCGGGGGAGTAGGTGACATGGAGGAATAGGCATAGGGAGATCATACATGGGCGGAGGGAGCAGAGGTGATGACCAAGCACCGCCATCCGATCGGCCGTGAGTGAGACACGTGGTGGGTTAAAAAAAGAAAATAAATAAATAAAATAAAAAGGATAAATAAAAGGGGTATTAATTTGGGTTGTTGGATGAAGGGGTCCCTTCATCCAACAACCCGAAAGAGAGCGAGTTAAGAGAGTTAAGGGGGTGACGCGTGGCGGTTCCAGGAACGGCCACATGTCGCTCCCAGAAAAATCAGAAAACAAAAATAAAAGAAAATTCAAAATAAAATAGAAAATGAAGTCAAATCAAAAAGTCATGTGTTCTTTATTGATCTTTATCCTTTATCTCTGATACACTTTTGCATTCAAGTTTTCTAACATGGTATCAGGGCAGGTTCGTTTCTCGAGATTTATTTTATATTTTTGTTCGAGATTCGATTCTTGGTTCTTTGTTCTTGAAGATTATTATTGTGTGTTCAAGTTCTGTCCAAGTTCCAAAGTTTCTATTGAAACCCTAAATTTTGCTCAGCAGCAAGCATCTCAATCATAGTCGATTACAGAAAAATAGGACCCCATCTCTGGAACCCTAAATCCAGCTCCAGGCAGCGCACGACCACGCAATGGCCCTCCCAGCCGCAGTTCCCAACGACGGCGACGACCCCCTATCACCCTTGTTCGCATGCTCTAACAACGGCGACGGCCTTCCATTCAACCTCCCGGCGGAGGCCCCTCCAGGCATTGCTCCTCCAAGAGGCGCTACAACAGATCTCGCTGCCCTCTTCTGATCACGAGCACCAAGCGGAGCTTCTCCTCCCCTCGCATCTCAATGCAGCTTCAGGTGGCAGAGCCCCACCGCGCAGCTCCAGGCTGCAGCCCCGATCTCGCCTCCAAAGGCAGAGCCACCCTTCTCGAGGCTCCAGGCGACGGCAACCCCCCTTTCATCGCCTCTAGGCAAAGGCCTCTCCTCGCAAGCAAAACACTCGACGACAACACCCCCCCCACACACACACACACGCATTCCCATACAGCAGGCGAAACCCATCGGCGACGACCACGCAAGATCAGAGGCCCCCATCCACGAGCATCCACGAGCAAGAGCAGCTCGAGCGCCGCCAGGCGGCGCTCCTCTCCTTGCGTCATCCACAGCAGCCCGAGGTAGTGAGTCCCTACGATGAAGAAGCCCCATCAGGGCAGCACGCAAGATCAGAGACCCCCATCGGGGCGGCTTCGAGAAAGGGTTCCCAAGAGGGAACCCTAAATAGGGAGCTCACTTGTTGTTGGGCCCAATAGGGCTGTAAGTTAAAAAAATAGCCTTGTTTGGGCTGTTGCGGCTTAAAAAAAGAGAGTTGTTTTCTTTGAGCCAGAGATGGGTCGTATAAAGAGAGAGAGAGAGAGAGAGACAGAGAGAAGAAGCCCAACGACCTCATGCTGCAGTATTCTTTAGAAAAAGGCGCGTACAAAAGAAAAGCCATACGCGAAAAAAATTTGCAAAAAAGGAAAAGGCCGGAAAAAATGATGAACAATTAATTTGAAAAAAAAAGAAAAGGGGACTGCTATTAAAAAATAGAATAGCCAAGAAAAAAATGAATTAAAAAAATGAAAAGAGAAGCCGAAAAATATCGAGATCGGCTAAGTGATTCATTGTTTTTTATTTTCCCCATTTTCTTGTATTCTCCCAACTTTGTCGATGTCGATGTTTTCCGACAAGTATGGGTGAAAGGGGCGGTATTGTGTAGAGTTACAGGTCAGATTCAGACTGACCAGACCAGTCAGATTTCCAAACTCTACAGTTTTTCAGATATTCAGACACGATGTTCAGATGTTTTCGAGTCTTCAGTTTGATTCGCATATGTATGTGTTGACGCATATTGAGTAACTGTATCTCTTTGTTATTTTATTTTCTTGTTATTCTCTTTATGTAATTTACCCATAGGCTACTCTCCTATATAAGAGAGCCTAGGGCTATGGAATAGAATCATCTCATTCACGTTTCCCAACATGGTATCAGAGCGACGGTCCTAGGCCGGAGTTCTCGAAACCCTAAACCTACCCCTCCCCACCCGCCGGCCTCTCTTCTCTCTCTCTTCCTCTCGGCGCCGCCAAATCCAGCCTCAGCCGATCGAAGGCCCCTCTTCCCCGATCTGCGGTGCCCTTGTGCGCCTCCAGCGCATTGTGCGCCTAAGTGCGCATCTGGCGCACAGTGCCTTCTGCGCATCTCGCGCACCTTGCGCTTCCAGCATCGCCCCTCGCGCATCTGGCGCACAGTAGGCGCACAGTACCTCTCGCCCCCGCGCTGATCGACATCTGCGCAGCACCCCTTCAGCGTGTTGTGCGGCATCTGCACACTGCACCATAGCGTGCACTTCTTCAGCGCGCTGCGTGGCATCTGAGTGTTGTGCGCATCTCGCTCATAGCGTGCGCTAGGGCACGAGACATCGCGCAGCAGGAAGCAGTAGCGCGCGTTATCTCACAGCGCGCACGTCATCTCCTGCCAATCAGCGCGTGAAGGTTACATATTACGTGTACATACTGTGCGCGTGCGGATCGTAGCGCGCGCAGATCCATGGGGATAGTTGCTTGACGTCTACACACGCAACTAATCCCGTCTATGTCATTGTAGACAAAGATTATCTTCTCTTAGTCACTCCAGTCTTCCTTCTCCAGTATGTCAGACAGCAAGGCAGATATCCCGTCTATAGGCGCATTTCGTGGTCCAGCGCCCATTGTCAAGATGGATGGTACAAACTATGAACTGTGGGCAATGCAGTTCATGAGTATGATGAAGTCTACAGGTAAGAAGCACATTCTTACCGAGCCCGAGCCTGCAGAGAAGACTGGAGTCCATGCCTCATGGGAGGCTGATGATGCATATGCCAAGGTTTGGCTATCCGGCACATTGGCTATTGAAATCGCCAATGACATTCTACATCAACCCACAGCGAAAGACATGTGGGATATCCTGGCAGCAACATATTCTCGGGCGAAGAATGAGACGAAGATCCTGCAACTACAACATGATATATTCACAATAAAGTAGAATGGCCGTCCTTTACATTCTCTCTATACATCATTGAGAGGGATGTTTGAGAAGCTTTATAGCTTCATGCCTCTTACCGCCACGCCAGAACAGCAGAAGACATACAGGAATGCGACGATGGTGGGTGTGTTTCTTGCTGCACTTGATCCAGAGTATGAGGCAGCATGTTCACAGATTTTGGCGGACTCGACTATTCCTCCCATGGAGGAAGCTTTTCACAGATTGAGCAGGATCACAGTACCTTCAGCAGCTGCGAGTCAGAATCCCTCAGCTATGGCGGCCAACAGAGGCCGTGGTTTTCATCACCAGGGCCGTGGACGTACTCCCCGTGGAAGGGGTGGCCGCACTAGGCCAACCTGCTCATATTGTCACCGAGTTGGACATACTGAAGACACATGCTACTCAAAGCATGGATTCCCTGCATCTGCACGAGCAGCTGAGCAGATAGAGCCCCCATCTGCTGCTACACTGGATCAACGATTTGATGATCTAGTTGCCCGCCTCAGGGGCATTATCCCACCATCAGGTCCAGCACCGACTACAGAGAGTCATACTGATGCTGCTGCCTCTGCCTCTGCTTCTACATCTGCCAGTACTTCAGGTAGTACACTTGCACTCCACAGTAGTAGATCTCATATACTGCCATGGATCATGGACTCGGGTGCCACACATCATTTATGTGGCGACCAGAGTCTACTTACAGGATACACTCAGATCCCTCCAGGACGGACAGTAGTAATTGCTAATGGCACGCATTCCCCTATCATTGGTCAGGGGGAGATTAGATTGACACCCTCTATGCAGCTGAAGAATGTCCTACATGCACCACATTTTTCTATGAATCTGTTGTCAATTAGTCAGATCACTAAGGATCTCCATTGCCGAGCTATTTTTGATCCATCTTCTTTGATTTTTCAGGACATCCGTACGGGCAACGTGATTGGTCATGGCTATGAGCAAGGAGGCCTCTACCGTCTGAACCAGACCCCATTTGCTGGAACCACATCCTCTCCCGCTGAACAAGTATCTCCTCTCCTGTGGCATCTGCGTTTTGGTCATTTACCGCTTCAGAAGTTGCGTCTAGTCCTACCCTATAGTCTCTCTCACACACCCATCCAGTGTGAGGCGTGTCAGTTGGGAAAACATCATAGGTCGTCTTTTCCCAGCAGTCAAGGTCGGAGTAGTAACTCCAAGTTTGAGTTGTTTCATGTCGATGTCTGGGGTCCGAGTCCTGTACCCGATCATCAGGGGCACAGGTTTTATATTGTATTTGTGGATGACTACTCTAGAGCATCATGGGTATTTCTAATGAAAAATAAGTCTGAAGCAGGAAATATCATTATTCACTTTCTAAATGAGATTCAGAATGTTTTTTCCACATCTGTAAAAATTATGAGAAGTGACAATGCCTTAGAGTTGTGCACCAACAATCTAGCCAACTACTACTCCTCTAAAGGAATTATACACCAAACATCTTGTGCTCATACGTCTCAGCAAAATGGGGTTGCAGAAAGAAAACACCGTCACCTACTCGATGTCACAAGGTCACTTCTTATTCAGAGTCATGTTCCGTACTCCTACTGGGGTGATGCAGTTCTTACTGCATGTTATCTTATCAATCGTATGCCTTCGTCTGTCTTGAATGAACAGGTTCCTTTTTCACTTATTTATCCTGACAAGGATCTGTTCATTCTTACCCCTCGTGTGTTTGGGTCAGTCGCATTTGTCCATCAGTTGTCGCCTGGTTCTGACAAGCTCTCTCCTAGGGCTGTCAAGTGCGTCTTTGTGGGGTACTCCAGAACTCAAAAGGGGTACAAGTGTTTTGACCCTGTTCGTCGGCGGTATATGATCAGTGCAGATGTTACATTTTTTGAATCCATTATGTATTTTTCAGATTCCGGGAACATGCAGCCACCACCTATATCTCCTGATACCGTATTCATGGCACCACCAACATCACCACCGTCACCACCATCACCACCACCACCACCGCCACCACCACCGCCATCAACAGTATCCCCATTACCATTCCATTACACCCGCAGGCCGCATCCAGCTCATGGTCCTGACCAGTCAACTAGCTCGCCTATGGTATGTAATGAAAATATCAATGTTGATGGATCTGACAACATTTCTCAGCAGGATGCATTACAGGAGCATGGTGATACCACAGAGGATCTGGATGTTCCAATCGCTCTACGCAAGCCGAAGAGAAGCTGTGCCAAATATCCAGTATCAGCAGCTGTGTCTTTTGAGAGGCTATCTGGACACTTCAGGACGTTTGCATTGGCACTTTCAGCTACAGACATTCCACGGAACCACCATGAGGCTTTGCAGGATTCTAGATGGCGGCTAGCAATGGAGGAAGAGATGGCGGCACTTCAGTCTAGAGGAACATGGAGTTTGGTTACTATACCTCCAGATGTCAACCCGGTGAGTTGCAAATGGGTGTTTACAGTTAAACACAATGCAGATGGCTCCATTGACAGGTACAAGGCACGCCTAGTTGCAAGGGGATTCACACAGACATATGGGGTAGATTACCTTGACACGTTCTCCCCTGTGGCGCGTCATTCCACTCTGCGGATCCTGCTATCAGTTGCAGTTACTAGAGACTGGCCACTCTATCAACTAGATGTGAAGAATGCATTTCTGTATGGAGACTTGCAGGAGGAAGTCTATATGCAACAGCCACCAGGTTTTGCTGTTGAGGGGGAGTGTTCCAAGGTTTGCAGATTACATAAGGCCATCTATGGCCTTAAGCAGAGCCCCAGAGCATGGTTCCAGAAGCTGTCAGACCTCTTTGAGAAACAAGGATATAAACGCTCCAATGCTGATCATTCCTTGTTTGTACAGAAGACAGCGAGAGGTATTATTGTAATCATGGTTTATGTTGACGATATCTTGATTACAGATGATGATGACCAGGGCATTAAGCAGGCAAAGGAAAGGCTTGGGACCGAGTTTGTCACCAAGGACCTGGGAGTCCTTAGATATTTTCTGGGGCTGGAATTTGCCAGAAATCCTTATGGATTAGTCATGTCACAGAGGAAGTATGTTACAGATCTACTGAGTGAGACAGGTATGCTAGGGTGTCGACCTGCTACGACACCAATGGACCCTAGCATGAAGCTGTATGATGATGACACAGAGGAGGTGGACAGGAGAAGATATAGAGAACTGGTAGGCAAATTGTTATATGTCACGATCACTAGGCCAGATATATTATTTGCAGTGAGCCGTGTGAGCCAGTTCATGGAGCAGCCACGCCAGGTACATATGGATGCAATACACATGATACTTAGATATCTCAAATCTTCTCCAGGTAAAGGTCTGCTATTCAAGAAAGGAAAGGGGATTTCTATCTCAGCATGCGCAGATGCAGACTATGCAGGATGTCCTAAGGATAGGAAGTCCACTTCAGGGTATGCTGTCTATGTTGGAGATGCTCTAGTCTCATGGAGGAGCAAGAAACAAACTGTGGTAGCTAGATCTAGTGCTGAATCCGAATATAGGGCTATGGCCCAGGCTACTACAGAGATGATGTGGGTGAAAGCGGTGCTGACAGATTTATGCTTAGATATACCACTTCCTATGAACTTGGAGTGTGATAATCAGGCGGCTTTGTTTATTGCAAACAACCCTGCATTCCATGAACGGACCAAGCATATTGAGGTGGATTGTCACTTCATACGTGATATGATTCAGAAAGGATTCATTGCCACATCTCATGTTACTTCAGAGAACCAGACTGCAGATATATTCACCAAGGCATTGTTACGAGGTCCATTTCAGAAGTGTGCTTCCAAGCTGAGCATGATTGACATCTATGCTCCATCTTGAGGGGGAGTGTTGACGCATATTGAGTAACTGTATCTCTTAGTTATTTTATTTTCTTGTTATTCTCTTTATGTAATTTACCCATAGGCTACTCTCCTATATAAGAGAGCCTAGGGCTATGGAATAGAATCATCTCATTCACGTTTCCCAACAGTATGCGATCTTCAGTTTTTTTGGTCCCCATTTTTGTTTTGGTCAGAGTATTCATGTGATCCATAGGGACTCCAGAGTAGAGATCCCATGGGAAAGACCCAATTCTCTGACGAGGAGACTTTTCAGACTCCATTCTCCAGTGACCATTGACTCCGACGAGGATGTCTCCATGGCGTTTTCAGTTCGGTCCTTTCAAAGATGGAGCAGTTCTCCACATGATGTGGTGGGCCAAAGTTCTCTAGATGGAGACTCATTTTCAATTGTAGTGACTCTGAGCGTCAAAAAAAATTGTAGTGACTCTGACAGGCGCTGTACAGAGCGCATGCTCTCCGACGAGGAGATTCAGTTTGACTCACACTCCAACTCATTTGTTCCTCCTCACATGCACGACATGAGAAGCAACGTCCTTGACAGCAACCGACAGTTGTGCACGTTGAGTTGATATTATATGTCGTGTCTTGTAGTGTAAGTTTGAGATTTCTTTCTGTTTGTCCAAGCTAAGCATTGCATGCTCCAGCTTGAGAAGGAGTGTTGGAGTATATGTGCCATTCTTGTAGATGGATAAATGGATCATTCCAGGATCTATTCATTACATCACAGTGTTTAGTCCCACATCTACCAGTCGTGAGACTTGGAGGGCCTGTGGAGGGTATATAAGAAGCCCCAGACCCCCATTATATCAGATGAGAAAGTGCAATGCAGCGTACGTTCCGTTGAAGCCTTCTCCCGATGTTTCATCCTGTTCCTTAGGGAGTAGGATTCCACGTAAAATATCCCACGTTCTTTATTGTTCTTTATCCTTTATCGCTGATACGCTTCTGCATTCAAGTTTTCTAACATACAGTGTTCATAGAAAGCTCTTTAGTGTCATGGAAGAGCAAGAAGCAAACTGTGGTTGTCAGATCTAGTGCATAATCAGAGTAGAGAACCATGGCACGGGAGAGTATTGAGATGATGTAGGTCAGATCCGTTCTGCTTGACTAGCTATTGACGTATATCTTCCCATGCATCTACAATGCGACAACCATGCTGCTCTTTTCATTGCCAACAACCCTGTCTTCCATGAGAGGACCGAGCATATTGAGGTTCACCGTCACTAAACCCGTAACATGATTAAAGACTTTATCTCTACTTCCCATGTTAACGCAAGAGAACATACAACAAATGTGTTCACCAAGGCCTTAGCCAAAGGTCCATTCCAGAGGTGTTGTTCCAAACTGAGCACGATTGATATATATACCCCATCTTGAAAGGGAGTTTTGAGAGATATTTTATATTTTCATGTTGTATATATTCCTTTCCTTTTCATCTCTATTATGTAATTTTCCCAACAAGTTTCTCCTCTTATATAAGAGAACTCTAGGGCCTTAGTATCAATCAATTCATTATTCTCCTTCCACATTACAAAATAAGCATGTTCTTATAATATAGAACTCTCAAAACTCAGAACATCGATAGAGAAATATGAAAAAATATCATTTTCTTTTGAATTCTGAATCTACGATAAAAAGCCCTTTCATTTCGGAACCCTAAATTTGATCCTCAAAAAATACCTAATCGTTCGAATCCTTTGTTGCGAAGTATATAAATTATACATCATCTGGTTGAATCATACCGACTTATTTCGATTTTGACTCTACCCCGGTAGTATGCGTATAAAGCAGCATCGGATCCTCCCCGAAACATAACCTACAATTAGATCCACATTACGTAAACGGTCGGAACATACCATTGGGAAGTGATATTGGTGAATTTCGAAAAAGGAAAGGTTAGATTCCCTTTTATATGTCATTCTTAGGAAGGACATGTAATTTCAGTGAAATTTTGACATTTTTACCTTCAGTGGAATTCTGACATTTTTACCAAAATCCCGAAAAGACAAATAAGATAGCGTTTTGATTTCATTGACATGGAGAAAACAAGACTTCTGTTAAATTCCATCGAATTTCATTGAAATTTGAAGCGATAGCAGAAACAAAGTAAGCTACAATATCGAAGGTGGTGGTCAAACAAACAGTATGGGCAAGGCAAGGTGGTAGCTCAGGATTATTATGCAACAATTGCACGAGTCAAGCGTAATCCAGAGAAAAGAATTGAACAATCCATCCCATCTATCCCCGTGATCCGTAGGTGCCTAAGTCAAAATCGAAAAACCATCGGATTCAGCAGAAGCATGGTTAACCATGGGAGGTCTAACAAACTTTGCCTAACATCTATCAAACAGACAAGGTTGCGAAAATCGGTAGTCGGTACTCGGTCAGTTGAGCCACTGCCTATTGTATCTCTCTTGGGGGAAATCTATTTACACCTTAATAAAAAAACAAATAGTCACAAGATCTACCGCAGATAGAGCATGTGAGTTGCTTTTTAGTCAAATAAGTAGGAATGAGTTAGAATTTACGACAATACAACATGATATCAAGTGACATGAGAAATCTAAAGCTAAGAATGTACATTTGCATGGAGGTTCTTCCCAAAGCTTGTGGGCATCTCCATGGAAGTTTATAGACACATTACCCTATCCATGATGAAGTATATGTGGGGAAACTACAGGCATGGCCTCAAATTTCAGTGAAATTCGGTCGAATTTCTGTCTAATGTCGATATCCAGTCGAAATCGAAATTCGACTGAAATGGCCGAAATGACCGAAATATGTGAGCCCTAATACAAAATGACCGAAATGACTGAAATTTCGATCGAAATTTGACCAAAATTCGATCGAAATTCCATTTCGATGGTCACCGAAATGGTGACCGAAACTGACATTTAGGGCCTTGACTATAGGGAATAGCTTTAGCTGCAGAGATGGCAGGCATCTTCATGGAGGGTCTTCCCCAAACCCATTGTACATGGTGGTAAAGGTGGCTTAGTTGGCATCCATTCCAAAGGGAATGTAGAAAAAATATACTACTTTTTTATAAAAGAAGCTTTCCTATTTTTTCTGTGATCATTATGAAGTTTCCAAGTACATGATTTTCCTCTAAATTTCCTTTATTCCAAATTTAATTGGGTGTACACGTGTAATTTTATAAATGTATGTATGGGTGGAGTTTGATTGTGATTTCCACTGATTTTTTCATATTTGGATCAGTGTACAATAATGAAAATTATTCTATTATATACCAAAAGAATCCATTCCCAATGAAATCAAACTCGGAGCAACACAGCAGAGCCAAAGATATTCCAAGTAAAAGTACAGATAACATAGCCTACCACTTGCCCCATGATGCTCCCGACACCATTCACCCATCTTGTCCAAACAATCCTTCGTCTGATGGATTACCAAATTTGGACCCTGAAAAGAGAAAGGGTTATTCAAGAGGAAAAAAGGACAACAGTTATCATATGCCACAAGTTGCCAAACACCTCAAGCCTTCATGCATTTTTTTTATTTCAAAGGAAAAATAAGGACTGTGTAGAGGGGCTTCCACAGAAGAAAATTTTGCGGTTGAAATATGTAAACGTGACTGTAGATACTTGTCATTTGTATGTGTAAGCATTATTTACATGAAAGTGGTCTGCATGTCAAAAAAACGACCACATAAAGATATGGACTAGAGAAAATCGAAACACTGACCATTAGAAATAAGAAAAAGATGAAGAATGACAACAAGCAAGACAAAATCCCATTGTCAAGGAAAATAAGCATCGAATATCTGGAGAACTCACCTCTACCGATTTCGTGAGTTTACCATCAGTTATTATACAAGCAACCTCCAATATTCTCTCAACTTCTACGTTAAGACCTACATGTCCGTGTCAAGAAAAAAGGATAAATAGAGAGACATAGATACGTAGAGATGCATAAATAATATCATGTCTTCCAAAGAAGCATACAGAAACCAAGGAGACTACTTGTATTATTTAAAATGTATGCATGCATGATATCATTATTATCATGGCTTTCAAAGAAGTAAAGAACAAGCCTTTGTCAAGATTTTATTAAGCCTTGGGTTGATATGAAAATTTTGAAAAACATTTCTAGTACTATTGGCAATCAATAAGCATCATCATGCATTTCTTGTTTGGCTTTTAATATAACCAATTTCCAGAATCCTTTTGCTAATGGCTTCATATCCAGATTAGCGCAGAAAGTCCTTTGCACAACATGTGTCATCTATGATGTGGCTAAGGAAGTTGCTTGTAAACACCTAGGATGCAACAAATAACAAGTTTCCTTTGCAAGTTGAATCAAATAACAAGGTTTATGGTTCTATGATTACCAATTACCAAATGTGTCATTCACTATATGAAATCCTTTACCGTAAAACACACGTTCTAGCCAATACGAGACTTGTCAGATTGGTTCTTGTGTTTGATTTTCTTTCTGATAATGATATATCTTTACCCCGGCCTTTTTTAATCAAAAGAGGGAGAAACGTGGAAAGATGCATGCCCCACGTTGTTGAGATTTTTGTATATCTTTTTATTTATTTCCTATTTCTATTTTCTTCATGTACCTCTTATGTAATTAACGCAAGACTTTTCTCCTATATAAGAGAGCCCTAGGGTCTCTTCATTCATAAGCAATTCTATTTTCTACATGGTATCAGAGCAACAGTCCTAGATCGGGGTTCCCACGTCCCTCCAAAAACCCTAACCCTACCCGCCCCCCTCCCCGTCACCGACAGCCGCCGATCATCACCATCGCCGCCGCCTGCGGCGCTCCGTCCTCCCACCGGTTTGCCCCCATGTTTCCGCATGCGGCACTAACAGCCGATCGCCGCAGCATTGTGGCTCTGCCGCCTGTCGGTGCCTCGCGGCTCGTGGTCCCAACTCCAAAGGTCGTCCCACCTTCTGTAGGCTGCAGTTTGGTCGTTACTGCAGGCCTATACGGTCTGATTTTGACCCGGGATCATGATTTCGAACACATAAATCACACTTTCTAGAACTAGACTACAATAAGAATTGAAAAGGATGAATGTATGAGTCTACACGTACAACCATTCCTCCATATGATTGTGTAGACTCGCTTAGAGCAGTCTACTCAATTTTGTTTCGGATTTTCGGCAGTCTTTTTATCATGTCAGAGAACAAGGGTGGCGTTTTTTCGTCGTCTAGTACCTTCAAGGGTTTGGCTCCCATCATAAAGATGGATGGGATCAACTTCAAGGGTCCATGCAGTTTCGCACCCTTGTGCAGTGCCATAACAAGGAGCACATTTTGACGGATTATGAGCCGACGGACAAGACTGGGGCTAATGCTTCTTGGAAGCAGGACGATGCCTATGCACGGATTTGACTCTTCCAGGACGCTCACCACAGAGATTGCCAACGACATATTCAATCAACCCACATTCAAGGCTATGTGGGGCATCTTAGCAACCACATATGGTCAAGCCAAGAATGACAGCAACATCTTATAGTTGCAGTCATTGTTGCAGAAGATGGTATTCGGTATTCAGTCGGAGGGGTCACTGAATAAAGAATAATCGGTATTCGGGTTCAGAACTATTCGATTTTGTATTTTTTAATATAAAAATTATTTATAATACATATATTCTTATATTTTTATACATATATGGTCATTAGTTAACATGAATCCAAGATAAAAGTACCAATCAATATAATAGATATATAGAATTTGACATTTGTTGCGATACCGTGGTAAAATGTAACCCATAAAAACTGAAAACTAAAAATAAAAAAAATAAAAATATCAAAAGTCAAACTCCAGTCGGCCTAATAGTCAGGCCAGTCGGCCGAATAGTCAGCCGACTATTCGGTCGGGCCGACTATCGACCGACTGGAGGTCTATTCAGTCGGGGACCCCCCCCGCACCGCATAGTCGGACTGACTATTAGGGATAGTCGGCCGATTATTGCAACACTGGTTGCAGTATGATATATTTTGACTTCAAAGTATGGGAGAACGGAGCCGAGGTCCCTACATGTATGGGAGAAGCCCTTCCCATGATTCATGTATAAGAGAACCCCCCCCCCCCCCCCGTGAAATCTGCGTACGAGGGACGGCCATTCTACTTCCAATATTCGGCATCTATTGACTTCAAAAAAAAAATATCCGCCATGAATTACTTCAAATGGACTTCTATTATTGGTTGGGATCATCTTAGACTTATGTTGCCCGTCAATTGAATACATATCAACATTCCAACTCATTTGTTGCCTACTAGTCATTCTCACTAAGCATCGACTCCAAGCACAAGTCTCCTCCTAATGAGGCTCCCTCCACGTGGGGTCTCCTTCCAGCAGCGACTACTTCGAGCGGGTCTCCTCTCGTCTTCTTCATGATGTAACTACTATCAAGTGAAGATGAGTCGTATATCTTTTTGTATCAAGAGTTGTAGCTTGAGGAGTGTTAGAGTGCGCAATGGATGATTGAATCCTCCACAATCCAATTACACTACTTTCATGTTTAGTCCCACATGTAACATCAGTGGGAACTTTGGTCCTTTGATGGTGCTATATAAAGAGCTCCACACCCATGTAACCTTTAAGAAACTTAATAGGCAAACGTAGACCTATGAGGCATTCTCATGTGGTTTCATTCTGCTCCTTGGAGAGTAGGGTTCCATGTAAATCAAAGTCGTTTCATGTGTTCTTTATTTGTTTATTTGATCTGCTTCTACATTCTTATTTTCAAAAGAGCAAAATCTATGCACAGTGACATAGAAAAATGGCATCACCTTACATCTCAGAAAAGGTGATGAAAATATCTTTTATTTGATATTTGTAAACATTTATAGGAAAGGACAGCCTGTAATCGATGGCTAATAAAGTGAAAATCGGATGCTCGTAACTATCTGAGCTGAGAAATCGGGAAGAAGATGAACAGAACATAACTGTGGGGGACAGTGCGCCTACGACAATGACATTTCATACATTGAGGTTTTCCTCTTAAAATATCGTGCTAGTGAAGGTAAGTTCTCTTCATATCACAATTTAACTTTCCCCGTTCATCCTAAGAGCTAAAGCACCGCATAAAGCATTTATCATGCCGTAAATCTCCATAAACACCGCCCAAATTAGACGCATTCCAACAAACAGCGCTCTCACTTCATCCGACTCCATCAAAAAAATACTTTTTAAGCTTTAGGAGGTCCATTTCACTTCCCAAACAGCTACCTATAGTCAGTGCCAGTGAGTTCGAACAGATAGCTAGACATATAGAACCCAAAGTGAATGCCCTACCCGTCATCTCCAGATCGATCCAAACCAGAGGGAGCTTGTACCCGCCATCGGAACTCCACGAGGCCACTTGGGCGGGAGCATTGGAGGCAGTCGCGGACCCGTTGACGCGATCCTTGCTCTTCCTCCTGCCCATGTCATTGTCCTTCACCTCACCTTTTCAAGTTCCAGTTAGAAACCCTAATTGAACAGTTGAGTTGAAAATGGGCAGCGATGGTTACCGGTTTGGATTGGAATCTCTGCGTCTTTGGAGAGGACGACTTCGTCGTGGCGATCGCCGTCGGCTTCGGTGGAGAGGGCGGCGAAGGAGTTGGCGAGGCGCTCCTTCATCCGCCGTATGAATTCGAGGATCATTTGATAGGAGAGAGCGCGCAAGGGACTGCTAAATCATTGGATAGAGGTTTCTCTTTTATGTCATGGGGCGCCCTTTTTTACTCCCCGTTGCGAGACTTATAACTGTCACGGTTTGGTACCAACTTCTTTGGGGGCTTACAAACTCCTCTTGAAATTTTCGTAATTATATGATAACTCCCTAAATTTTGAATTGTTTTGTACCTTTTGCTCCTAGACCCTTTACATAAATATGAGTGTTCATTTAATTAAACTATAAATAGACAAATCTATATTCGAGTTTGGTTCAATAAGAAAATTTCGAAGTACGAGTTCGGTTCAGTTCGATGTAAGTTGACTAATATTTGTCAGAGCTTGAATTTATATGAAAATGACTATTTGATACCGATCGGATACTTAGTTCGCTAATAATTTAACTCGATACAAACTTATTAGATTGAACAAGTTCGAAAACAATTCAAAATATAGTTCAATAATTAGGTTTGATAGTTTGGTAAGCATTTATAAAAATAATGATTAATTAAAATTTAAAAACATGTTGTCCTTTTGACCAGTGGCTAAATCAAAATGGAAAGTAAGTTTTAATCTACTATTTATTCTATCTTACAAAAATGAAATTTCAACTCTTGCATTAATCTCAAAACCTCTTAGATGTGTCAAAATATATATTATGTATATATGTGGCATCGACCTCAAAGATTTATCATATAAATATATGTTGTGTTCATATTCGGTCATTTGCATTATTGAACCAAAATATGAAGTTTATGTTTAGTTCATTTATAAATTAACGAACATTTATGAATATGTGTTGCGTTCCTATTCAGTTTGCTAAGTTATCAAATTAAAAATTAAATTTCATGTTTAGTTCCTTTGTAAAGTGACCCAACATTTTTTAAAAACATTGGCACGTGAACTCTAATCAAATATGAACATATTTGGTTTAATTGTAAATTTAAGTCATTAATGCCACACGAAAATTTACAAAGTTGTAATTTCTTCACATAAGGAACAATTATTTCTTTAATTCTCCCCCTTCTCATTCTCATCTTCCTCGTCCTCAACTTCTTGTGATCCCCTCCCCATTCCTTATTGGATGCATGTCCCATGCATTGTCTCTCGTTCTAATCCCCCCCCCCCCCCAAATCATTGGATCTTGAGATCAACTCCCTCTATTGCAATGTTGCTGACCACTTCCTCAAGCAACTTAAGGGTTCGTTTGGTTGCAGGGTTGGGTTGACCCAACCCGGGGTACCCCTCCTTCCAACCCTTCCAATCCTCCTCACAGTTTACTATTCACAGGGGTACCCCAACCCAACCCAACCCTGTCCAACCCTGCAACCAAGTGTTTATGCACCTTTCATCTCTCTGTATAGCACCCCACCCTCTTCAACCCCTCTTTTAACCTCTCTCGTCTCACTAGTATCCTTATTATAGATAAAATGGGGAAAAACATGTTTCATTGTAAAAAAAAGTAAGAATATACAGAAGAAGATGGCATCAACTCAAAGAAATTGGCAAGACTATCACAAGGAAGTGAATTAAGAGGAGTTGATTACAAGACGAATTGAATGTGGGTTATTCTTCAAATTCTTGTAATTAGAGATGGCGATACCATGATGCATCAAAAGTAAGCCATCCCCAAGAATGTAATTCAAATCCAAGCATGCTCATTGTCATTTGTGCTGAATATGTATCTCATTACGGTAATGCACTTATATTAATGCTAAAATCATGCAAAGCACATGTAAATGCACATAAATATGAGAAAACTACCAGCAATAAAAAAATAATGGACACTTTTTGTTATTTAAAAACTCGGCAAAAGGTTCAGTGAGAACGAGAAAAAGAATTCAAAACTGTATGCATTATGTAGTCAGGGGCAGAACCAGGAATTTCATCAAGGAGGGGGCAAGTATACAACAATTATATATGCTCAAAATGGAAAAAAAATCTATGTATTTTTTTAGCGATATTTTTTAAATAGATATAATATTTTAAAATGAACCTCTTTCAATTTTGATAAATGCATAATTTAAATCTACTATTAGATTTTCAAATATATTGGCATTTTCAGTGGCAAATTTTAAGATTTGATAAATATAATAATTGAAGCATCTCTAAATCCATCCTAAAAAGGCTAAATTATCAAGTGAAATTTTGAAATAAAAAAGTTCATAGTTAAAAGGAAACAATAAAATTTATTTTATTACAAGGAGTACTACAAATAGTGTGAGAGATAAATAGACTTGAATACAATGTTATATCAAATTACTTTGATACTTTGGAAGTTATTGGACAAACCATAGAAAAGAAAGTAAAATTGAGGGAGAGAATATTCAAACCCTAGTCTCCAAAATAGCAACCAAGTTACTCTACCATTTGACCATTTAATGATTCTGCAACTTTTTTTCTAACCAAGTTAATTACAATATATTTAAGGAGGGGTCGTATTAAAAACTCAATACATTATACAAATGGTGTATAATAATCATAACATGTACTGGTTCCGCCTAGCCCATGTATGTCTATATAAACAATTGATGCTTGAATCAAGAATAATGGACAATTTATATAAGTTGTATTTCATAACCCATATGTAGAAATCAAGTTCGGACAAGTCTGTTGTGAAAAGTTAAAATAAAAAAGGAAAAACGGTCCTAAATGTATGTGACTCATATGTGTGTGAGTGAACACGTTTCAAATAGGTTTTGTCTTTTTAGAATGAAGCCCATTGACTCGAGTCTTTTCTTGTAATCCGGAGAAAATAATGACATTTGATGATAAACCGAATAAAATTACATCATCGATAAATGAACCATAAATCAAGATCCCAACTGACTTTTTCGTCGTATCAATTGTATGCAACCATTTGAAAAAAATATGATAAATTACAAAAAGAGTGTTATATATGCATCAAAAATCAGATGTAAGCATGATAAAGTGTTATCTAACTACTCTAAAGTGGTCAGATTGTAGTATGAATTAAGAGCGTATTGTCAGAACCGCATATAAAATAATCTCAGTGAAGAAAGTGTGTCTTAATTTATATCCAGGCAAATGCATGGTTGAACTCATGGACCGAGCAATCAAGCTATCTAATATAGGTAAAACATCTACTTTACAAATTCTAATACATGAGGTTTTGTGTCTTCTTATATGCAAAATGTAATACTACATAATGGATAACATGCACTACAAAATAAACAACACACACAAAAAAGCTCATGAATTAATTGCACGAATATCTTGAATTGGTCTACAAAACTTAATTATACGATAAAAGCATAAATCATACGCCAAGTGAATGATTAATCAAGTTGTAATTAAGGCACCTAAGTTCCTAAATAGATGAACACTTAATTATTATTATTTAATCATAGTTAATAGATTATTCAATAGATTATTCAAACTAATCCGGAACTCATTTTAGACAGGAGATGTATTAAACATGGATTAGTTTGCCAATTTTTATGCTCATTATTAAGCTATGGTAAATTAATGGCAAATTAAACAACATGAAATAGTAGTTATTTTATACTATGAATTAATAATGTATAAACGCCATAGCAAAGCAACGAATGCACATTGGGTAAAGAATTAAATAACGAATAAAATAAGACCATTTTCATTAAATTTGGAGTTCATATGCAGAAGTTACTGAACAATCAATCCATGAGTCTTCTTACAACAAAAACATGCAACTACTTGATTAAAAACTGATTAAAAAGTCCATATATGGGCTTTCTACAATAAAAATAAGTCGTGCATGCTTATACAAAAATGTCGAGACGTGTAGGGACTATTTTGCAAATAAAATAAACTGGTTGGGCTTGAGTGCAAGTTGCCTAGAGCGGGTACATGATGGATGCATGGTGGACAGATCAGTAATTACCCAAAACTTGGGTCTAGGCACTGCAATTAGCATGACCACACTCGGGCTATGCGTGATGGGTAACTTTAGCCGGTGGCTCAGACGGCAAGTGGTTGGGACCATGTGGAATGTAGTGATGCCTCGAGCGAGGCTTGGATCCACCAAGGTTGATATGGTAGTTGGCAGGGTTGGTATGGATCGAGACCGTAGGATCAAATCCAACGAGGCTCGATCCGACACTAATTGTACGTCCTCAGGGGGATGCTCCTCCACACAAGATGGGGCACCAACGGAGCTCCGACGAGGGCTCTGATGCTCCTCTATCATCCTCTGAACTCGTTGAAGATCGGAGAAGCTCGCTGGAGTGTCAGAGGCGGAGCTTGAGATCAAAATGGCTAGTTGTTCTCTAGACCCGATGATGAGATGGAGATGGCTAGAATGGATAGTGGATGAAGCTTCGTCAGAGGCAGAGCTTGAGATTGGAGAAGCTTCGAAGCCTCCGATCAGTGAAGTATCTGGACACCTACAAGGGTTAGATACATATAGTCGAAGCATGGGAGTGGATTTGGGATGAAGTGAGCATGGAATGGCTTAACTGAGACGAAAGAGATGGAGCCCTAATGGGTTAAAGGAATAGATCAAAGTGGATGGGGCCTTGAGATGTATGGAAATAGAATGGAGTCATCTGCGAAGATGCTTGAGATGTGGCGATGGTGTAGGGTTGATCATATCATGCTGGGAGTGTGTATATGTGTATTGAATTAAATGGAGAAAACATGAAAGGGGGAGAACTGAAGATTACATGGAGGTTGAAGATGATGGTTGGGTATGGAACAATGACCTTGGATGGAGGATGCAGTGCTACTGGTATTCGCTCGACATGCACGATTGTTTCATGGAGCTCGAGCATGCGCTTGAATGAGGGTTGCAACGAACGTCAACACTTTCGGACCTCGGCAGAAACGAATCCATGTCTTCACTCGACCTAACTACCTTTCTCTATCACAAAGGGAAGTAAATGGGGTCCGAAGATGTCTGGCGTGGAGGTGAATAGCCCGAAACTGATACCACTACATCGATTTTGGTCATATGATCGGTTAGTGACGTGGTGGTTTCAATTGACGATGGCTTGCTAAGCTTAGGTGGAAGGTTGATCTGGAGGGTTTAGCAAAGAAGAATGATGGGTGGGTTCTCGATCTACATCGGGATGAGGACAAGAGGACACGGGAAGAGGGGGGGGGGTTACTTGGAGAAGAACCGTCGGTGAGGGAGGTTGATCTGGAGGGTTTAACAAAGAAGAATGATGGGCGGGTTCTCGATCTACATCGGAATGAGGACAAGAGGACACGGAGAGGAGGGGGTTACTTGGAGAAGAACCGTCGGTGAGGGAGGGTGGCGACTGGTGATGCAACCAACATAGGTTAAAGATGAAGGAAAGTCGTTGGATCAGGTGATCCAATGGTCGTGATCAAGTTGTGTTTGGAAGAAGACAAATCGTGTGATAGTTTTGATCAGACGTCCTCTAATAAGGCGGGGATGGATAATACAAGGTCGTTTGATCAACTGATCATACGACTGAGAGGAAAGGCGGAAGGGACAAAGGGGCCAAGTCACGTGGCACGACCATAGGTAGCCACGTGGTACAGTGAAATAAAAGAAAAATATAAAATAAAGGAAAGATTAGAATAAAATAATAAATAATGTCAAATAAAAAAGTGTTCAACATGAAAGGTGTGTATCTGACTGGCTCTTTCATTCTCAAAACTAAAATACATCATATATACAGAATAGAGTTTTTATAGGCATTTTCAATTATTCTTCTTGATGACTTTTTGTATTTTTTAATAGGAATATAGTTACATTATATATACAATATTAATCTAATTTTTATGGATTATAGGTAAGTAGAAAACACATAGAATTCAAGGACACCATTCAAATGTGTACAATATTTACAAAATGATTTGAGTATTTATTTATTTATAACAATTAACATCAGTTATATACATAGCATATATTGTCAAATTAAAACAATAAATGGATTCATTTGTGATTTTGGTTTAATTAGAAGTTAAGATCTCAATAATATGTTGACAAAACCAAGCTTCATCAAGGCATTAGTTTGATACGTAACAAAGAGAAATTCGATCTTATTTTTTGCCTCAAATACAAATTTTTACAATCTTTCGCTATCTCGTTATATAGACGTTAAACCCTAGAGTTAAAACTGTAGTACTCTCAATGTCACGTTTTAAAAATGAGTACCATGCAAGGCCAAATTGGGGTCTTTTCGTGATTTATCCAAAACGTATCATATTCACCCATGATCACTTTATAGTTCTCATAATTGTATTAACTACAAAAAGATAAATCATTAAGTTTAAATATCAAAAATCAATTTCAATGTCTTTACACGTGTTGTTTATTAACAACACTCCATGGGTTTGGAATATTTTAAAATAGGTATGTTATTATAATAGATATTTTTAAAATTATTATCTCGCCATTTAAATAGGAAAGTGATTATATTTACCTCAAAATCCATCTCGTGTCTTCTACATCCAAAATATTAACTCCATCTTTGCCTCATGGTCTCCCTCCCTATGCCATGCTTCATGCACCACGTGTCCTCCTCACCGCTCCTTTGACAGATTACCACCTTGATGCAACGCAACACCGTGATGATGGTGGAGGAGGAGGAGTGATGATGGTGGAGGAGGAGGAGGCACGCTGATAGTGGTATGGTGGAAATAAAATTTTCCATATTTAATTATGTATTATTTGTTTATAAAATTGTAATATTAAACAATAAAGTTGTAATTTAAATTCATTTAGTAGTAACTATTAACACAATACCTATAACTTTTGCACTTTTCACTCATGCATAATTTACATAGAATTTTAATAACAAAGAAAGGAGTCACAACTTTAATTAATTCAAGTAGTAAAATACATGTTTCTAACACTAAAATGAATAAGAATGTATAAAAAGCAAATCCGAAGTTGTAGTATTCGATATTATAATTGTAAATCACACAATTATAATATTAATAATCGTGCAATTGTAAAAGGTCTATAAAGAATTATCTTAAAAAGGCCTTAATTAAGATACTTATTTTGCTAACATGTTAGAATGTGAACATGTGAAATTATCATTTTGTAATTTTAGTTTAATTAATGATGATGAGAACGATTAAAAGATGAAAGGTTGATGTTATATGCCTATTATTATGGCTAATGAGCTCGTGTCCTCGTTCGAAAGACCCCACGCACATATGAGACCTTTCCAAACAAGGTGCTTTTTACCATGTTGGAGGGAAAGCAGAGGGGTCGGTGCATCTCAATCCAACAATTCCTTGTCCATAGAATATTTTGGTTATTTCATTCTAACTTAAATTTCATTTTCATTTAATATATCAACATACTTATTTATATTCAACCTGATTTAATTTGATGGGATTTTTAGCCAAGCTTGAAGCAATTTCATGCTGAATAGAATGAATGACTTGTTTGTAAAAGATCGTGTTCCTTTATAAATTGGTATGTTTCTTTGTAACATTGAAAAATATTTAGCAATATACCCTTTATTTTTTACATGTTAGATCACGATTTTATAGTAAAATGTGTATCCTCTTTTTAGATTTCATATACTGGTCTGCAAGATGGAAAGTGAATTAGTTTTTACCGATATTTTTTTCAAGAATGTGATATGTAAAAATAAAAAGTATAAATTTATAAAATAACCAATTAACAATGTAATAACCCAGTCAACTATGTATCATACTAACCAATAATATAAAAAGTACCAAAATTTGGTTATAGTGCTCCGCCCTACACCATATCCAATCTTGTCCTCTGCCTCGAATCCCCACGAGTTGCCCTCCATCCATGCCTCAATATGCTGCCCTCCACATCTAATTCTACGCACTGTCCTTCACCTCCCTTGCCCTTCTGCCATCCCCTCCACATGTTACCCTCCGCCTCCACATCCTGACCCACTTATACGCATCACCTCCTTTGTCATCATCAACAACAGTAGTCACCATCCACCATCCACATGCAACCCTCTACCTTAGTATGTCGACCTCCACCTATTATGGCATCGCAATATGCGTCCATGTGCAGTGATATCAACAACAACATCACTATGCCACATTATCAACAATAATATCATTGTGGCACGTATTAACAAAAATATCAATGTGCCACATATCAACAACAATATCTACAAGCATCTACCAATAAGCAGTGCCACATGCTTAGGGCAATAGTAGACTACTAGGTAGCATACCCGCGCTTCGCGGCGGATCAAATGACAACGATGAAATTTACTAAATACGGCAAAGTTTAATGGTAAATAAATTTAATATGTAATTAGTAAAAATATATGTTATAGATGTTGATTTTTAAAAGGAACTGTATTGAACGTATAGTTTAGAAATTTTTTTGGGAAGCAAATAATGGGTGCACGAAAGTGTGGATATGCATCAAGTCAAAAGGTGAAGATAACAATTTACATAGGAATTGTCTGAGAGTAAATAATAGAATAAACAAAGTAACTATAAATAATAAAAAATTATAAGAGAAAAACTCATTATACCTTGTATATTTATAAAAATATTATGTTAATGTATTTATATATTTGATTAAGAATACTAAATGTGATTAAAAAAATAATGGATTAAAATATTATTTGAATTTATACTTTTATTGAAATTATTATAATAAAAATATTCATTCATTTTTTCTTGATATATTGAGTATATTCAATATTAGTATTAATTAAGTTATTATTTATACAGTAATTAACCGATCTATGATTGTCAAATTATACTTTAGTAATATGTATAATGTTATAATAAAATAACGTCAAAAGATTCAAAATGCAATTGATTGATGGGAGACTTAAAATGAAATCTAATATTTATGTGTCACTCTAATTTTAAAAAGATGAGGAAAAATAAGTTATGTATGTATTACATTTCAAATTTTTTATTATTATATAATTTTAGATTATTTGTAAAAAATTTAATGAATAAAGTATTGATATAAATTTAATTCTATCATTATCATTGATAAGTTAATTTTTATTATTTATTATTTACTGAATTATTTATCTTACATAATAACTTAAGCATCAATTTGAAATTATTTTCAAATTTTTTAAGTACTTTATTATAAGATTTATATATACAAATTATGTTTCTTTTTTAAATTATTTTTATTTAGTATTGTATTTCATAATTAAGTTCTGTTTTACGTTATTTTTTTATTAGTATTGTATTTCATAAATTTAACATCGCATATACTTATACTTTAATTTTAGTACAATAATAAAAATATCTACATGGATTTTTACCCATATTCATTATAAATTTGAATATGAATAAACTACTAAGTTTGGAAAAAATTGTAACTATGAAATAATTGTGAGAGAAAGAGGGGAAAGTGGATAAAAAAGAGAGATAGAAAGTGATGTATTTGTTTTACTATAATAATAAAATATCTATATGAGATTTACCTACATTGATTATAAAATTTGAATTTGAACAAATAATAAAGTTCGGAAAAAAATTGTAACTCTGAAATAATGGAGAGAGAAAGATGAGAGAGTTGGTAAAAAGGAGAGATGAAAAATGAGGAATATTTTTTTAATATGATACTGAAATAATGGAGAGAAAAAGATCAGAGAGTTGGTATAAAAGGAGAGATAATAAATGGCGAATATTTTCTTAATATGACACTATTGATGTTTATAAAATTAGATTTTTTACTAAAAATTAAATAAATTTTTGTTAATTATATTTATATAATATATTAAAAAAAGAAGAAGAAACTCAATACATGCATGCCATTCTTTTAAAAAATTGTAAGAAAAAAAATCATAACTTATATATTTATATGTTAATGTATTTATACATTTGATTAAGAATTTTAAATAGATTTTACTAAAAAATTTAATAGATTAAATTGTTATTTGAATTTATACTTTTATTGAAAATCATTTTGACAAAAATATTATTTTTTTAAAATATAGTCTATATATTCGATATTAGTTTTGATTAAGTTATTATTTATATCGTAAACAATCGATCTATGATTGCCAAAATATACTTTAGTAATGCATAGACATATGAAATGTATAAGAAATAATGTGAAAAGATTTCAAATCCATTCTATTGATGGATATAATTAAAATGAAATGTAATATTTATATGTCACCCTAATTTTAAAAAAAGATGAGGGGAAAATAAGTTAAGTATGTATTACATTTAAAAAATAATATTATTAAATTTTAGTTTTTTTTTAAATTTTTGTTAATAAACTATTGATATAAATATAATTTTATCATTATCGTATTCATAAGTTAATTTTTATTTTTATTATTTATTGAATTATTTGTATTACATAATAATTTAAACATCAATCAAAATTTATTTTCAAAATATATTTTTATTACTTTATTATAAGATTTATATACTCATATTAAGTTTAATTTAAATTTTTTAATTAATATTGTACTTCACAATTAATTTTATTTTAAACTATTTTTAAATGATTGTTGTATTTCACAATTTTTACATCACATATAAATATGATTTAATTTAAGTATAATAATAAAATATATGTATTTTTACCCACATTGATTCAAAAAATGAATTTGAATAAATTATTAAGTTTGGAAAAATGTAACTTGATATGAGAATTAAACATTTTAATTTAATAAATAAAACTGAATATATATATAAATACAAATATAATAAATATAAGAAAATTATGATATTTATAATTTTAAATTTAACAAATATATTGGAGGAGAGAGAAAAGATGAGAAAGGAGGAGAGATAGTGAGTTGGAGAGAGAGAAGGAGGGAGAGAGGGGAGGAGATAGAGGGGAGAGAGAGAAAGAGGGAGCGAGTGGAGAGATATACTGGAGGAGAGAGAAAAGATGAGAAAGGATGAAAGAGATAGTGAGTGGAGAGAGAGAGGGAGGGAGGGAGAGAGGGGAGGAGATACAGAGAGAGGAGAGAGGGAGAGAGTCATCGAGAGAGGAGAGAGAGGATTAACGCAGAGAGGGAGAGACGGTGGAAAGGAGGGGAGGGGAGCCACGTGTCACCGAAGGAGGAGGGGAGAGAGGAAACTCGGTATTAGTTAGTGTTATAGATATCACACTAGAGGGTGTGAAATCACAAGGTTGGATGGTTGTGGGGAGACTTGTGCGAGGGAGAAGCCGCGATGTAGTGACTCGAGAGAGGAGTGCAATGGCAGTGCAGGACTCGTGCGAGTGAGTGGCAATCGACTTGCTGAAGAAGACATGGTGATGTCAAAATGTGACACCCTTGGGACTAGATACTCGACATTCCAATACATGTAACTCAATCCCACATTCGTTGCACGTGAAGTAAGATAAGAATCATATCATAAAATACAATAGAAAAATGTAGTAAAGTTTTCCCATTAATATTTACAAATGCAATCACAAGTAACCATGTCAGTAGAATGTAATCATACACGCACTACTTAAATGTCCATGCATATACAATACATATATCCCAAAAAGTACAAGTAAAGACAATAGGGACTACAAAAGTGCACATACCCAAACGTAACAACAACCACAACAACAGAACTGAACCAACCAAGACACTCACCGTTGCGGCTACACCTGAGGACGTGCCTTATTGACAAAAGAAGGTACGTCATGAGAAAGTTACCCACTACAGTGCTAAACAACTAGCCAAGAAGAACTAAAAGCTGGAAAGTGTACAAAAGCCGGTAATTATGTAAAGCCTGAAACTACACGGTAACCAACTAGTAAAACATATATCCTCGATCCTTATCCTTGTCGTCAACATCATGGAAGTCGGTGGTCTTGGTTCATGTGGAACCTCGCACTATGACTTCAAGGTCATGTATCCTTAGGGTTGGGGTGTGCCTCTATAGTCATGCAATGAAGTACAACACCCTAACTAAGTTCACAAGAAGTCCACTAGCTGTCGTTAATTCAATCATGAAATATCACACTTTATCATGTGCCAATTCAAGCACCACACTTTTTGTGTTAACCCTCACCACCAGTATGTGACCGACCCCCTGGAAGTCCAATCTTGAAACCGTCATGAATCTTCTCCTTCGGATATACCACAACTCTCGGAACTCCCCGCTCAATGCTTACAGATGAGATACCAACCAATGTGGCATGCACCAACCAGTACATGAGTGTCAACATTAAGTGAACGAAGTGAGTCATAGACAACCAACCAAGACTACTTGCAAGATTGCAGAAGTTGACGGTCGGTACTCGATCGGTAGGGTCACTAACAAGGGATTAATCGTCAATCGGGAGAAGAATAAGATTTAGTCATGCATTGGTCATTTTTGAATTTTTTTTAATTATTTTAAATATATAAATAAATTTTTAATACATGTACTCTCAAACATATTCACGCATTAAGCAATTTTCATATTTATACGAGCTTAGAAAAACTCATAAAATAGTCAAGTTTCTACATAAGCAAGTAACTAACTTTTAAAATCAATTGTATAAAATACTAAAACTAATTACACTAATTACTCAAGTAACTCGACGATATAGTATTAATTCAAATACTATGTACTTATATCAAATTCTTGCATCAATTAAACTCTAGGAATATGCATGACCTGATTAGTGCTTAAGTAGATATGCATTCAAATCGTATATTATCTCATGACATCCATTCTTAAGTAACTCAATCAACCTATATGGATATGCATTGCATTCTTGCATCAAACTAAATCTATGGATATGTTATTCTTGCATCAAACGAACTTTGTTGCATCAAACTCAAGTTTTTCAACCTACTTATAAATAAGAGTTGGAAAACAAATCACTAACCAAATCATTCTTAAATGTATTTAATCAGTAATTCATCATCATTATGAAAACAAGTAATACCTAAACATGTATACAAATCTCTACGAGCAAGATAGAGACACATAAAAGATATATAAATAACTACATGGCTATAAGCAACAAATGAAAGTTTAAAAAAAACAAAACTAACCTAGGGCAGCTCGATTGGAGGTTGGAGAAGCTCGGAGGGCTTTGTCGAGAGTTGGGACCTCCCTTGATGCCGGTGACGCGGAGATGGAGGCTCCTTTGACCGGAGTTGGAGGAGAAGATGCCTGACGATGCGGTAGCTGAGGTGGAGGGTGAGGTGCAACTACGAGAATCGAGCAAAACACATGGATGGTTTGGGTGTGGGAGCATATTGTTTCGAAAGTAAGCTCTTAAACCGTAATCGAGTATTCGAGTGGGTTAGGCACTGTGGCATGAAATTAGAACTACAACGGGAGACTGTTGAAAACAGTTTTCTTGGTGATCGGATAAATTAATGGTAAAAATGTCGTTGCTATCCCCAAAAATCCTGTGACAAACAAAAAATTTTATTTTTTTGCTACTTATTAACCTGTATAGCGGACAGGGTTGAACTCAGGGAGGCTACAAATCCCGAGGGTTATTCAATTAATCAAGAATTAATTAAGAGAAAAACAAGAATCTCAAAGGACGACTATCCTTGGTTTTTGTTATTTTTTAGTTTTTATTTTTTAAATTTTTTTATTTCTATTTTTTATTTTCTGATTTTCAAATTTTTAGTGGTTTTTAGTTTTGCAATTTTTTTATTTTAAGAAATAACGGAGAAAAATGCACGAGATATGAAATACACGCACCAACTCTTTTTTTGATTTTTTTTAATTTATAAAAAATGCTCAGAAAAAAATGCAGAGAAAATATTTTTGAGTTTTAAAAGTTTTGAAATATTTTGGGAAATTTTGTAGAATTTTCAGAATTTTTATTTTTTAAAAATCAAATAGTGAGAAATGCGAAAATATGCACAGCATGGAGTAATTTGCAGCTTAAAAATATTTTAAGTACCCAAAACTCATGACAATTATTTTTACGACAAACTACATGCAAATATCTACAAATGAAAACTGAAATCACATTTTGGGGATTTTTGTAGATTTTTTATGATTTTTATAAGATTTTTGGTATTTTTTTGGGTTTTATAAATAATTAATGCACGAAATTTGCACAGAAATTAGAAGACAATGAAATAAAGCTACCCTATTTTTTTGAAATTTTTGGAATTATTTTCGAATTTTTACGAATTTTCGAATTTCAGAAAGCTAAAAATGATATTTTTTTTATTTTTTAATAATAATAAATGAAGACAAAATGCAATGAAAATTTTATGCCTAGATGGATATGCACATCAGGAGCATAGCATAATTTTTCAAAATTTTTTAGACTAATAAAAACATTTATTTCAGTAGAAGAATCATGCAAATCAATGTCTGAATAACAGGGACTAAATGTAAATAGTTTAGGTTCTTGCATTAAATAAATAACAAAAGATAAATGGAGGAGTTTTTTCGCAATTTACCCAACCATGCGTGCTATGCATGTGACTTGAGGCTCTAGCTGGACTTCTCTGCAAATTGGAGAGCTTCGGGGGCTAAGATGCAATTTTGATTCTGTCCTGGGTCTTCTGCGAATTTGAGAACTTCTAGGAGGATATTTGTAATTTTCCCAATTCTTTATGCAAGCCTTAGGTTCCTTCTTCATTTCTTCAAGTCAAGGGCACGGTCGCCGCCCTTCTTCTCCCCAAGTACAAGAACGCGGGCTGGAGGTCGGTCAGTGGGCGGCGTACGGCTTGGTTGCGATGGCGGTGTGCGTGGATATTCAAGGCCTCAAAGGCGGTGATGGCCGAGGGCGAGCTTGGTTGAGATAAGCTGTGCTTGGAGGTTGATGGAGGGGAGGCGCGCTTTGCGCGGTGGTGGTTGTCAGGAGATGGAGGCGCTCTAGAGGGGCGCCGCGGAGGGCTGCTGAGATGGCGACAGGCTTGCGGTCGATGGAGGAGGTCAGTTTCAAGGCGGCGGTGGTGGATGTCCTGGTGCTGGTGCGATGGCAGTGGCCGCGGTCGGAGAAAACGGTGGGGAGGGGCGGTGGCGCCTGGAGGGTGGCCCGCACCGTGCGGCCTCGCGCAGGCGGTGGGCTAGCGCCACCTGTTGCGGTGGCGAGGTGGAGCGGGACGTTGAAGGCAAAAGGTCGGGCCGCTGCGTGGGGCGGCTGAAGCTGAGAGGTGCACGACGGGCGTCCCCCTGCGGCTGGGGGGCGAGCGACCGTATTTTGCTCTTTTTTTAATTTTTTTATTTGTAATTTTTTATGTAAATCAGAAACATAAAAAGAAAAGATATATTTTCTTTTATTCTTTTTTTAATCCGAAAAAATTAAAAATAGAAAATAAGGAAAAAATTTGTTTTTTATTTTTTTAAGATTATCCTGCAAAACCAATGTTAGAGAGAATAAGAAAACAAATAATTTTTTGTATTATTATTTTTATTTATTTACAAATAGAAAATGAACAAGGATCCGACAGAAATGAAAGGAATCGAATCCGATTCTCCGACCATCATGCGTGGTCGGAGTTGATAGATCGTGGGAGGTAGAAATTGAACGCGGAGATATCAAGAATCGTGGGATGAAAAATCGAGTCGAAACAGATCAAATCATGATGGAATTAATGATCAAAATAAAGAAATTGATGACGAAATAGAAGTGCGAGAAATAAAACTACGATTAACCTAGATAAAAATAGCAAAATGTGGATCTCACCTTAGGAGCGAAAATGGACCGTGATCGCCTCGACGAAGGCCGACTCGCTGTCACTGGACAGCTCAGAGGCTAGGCACTTTTCGCGACGAAATTTTCTCTCGAAGATCGGGCTCCTCTCTCTAAAGATTGATCAAGTTGGAATGTTGGAGAAGAAGCCCTATAAATAGAAAAGATAGAGACGAAATTTTAATTTTAAAATTTTTGAATTTTTTGGTGGAAGAGATAAGAGAGATGAAAATTGAAATGAGATAAAGATAAAAAGAGATAAAGCTATTTACAAAATTATCTATTTTTTTGAATTTTCGTCACTTTATTTATTTTAATTAAAAAATATTATTTTTTTATTTTTTACGGTGGCTAATTAAAAATAGCAACTATATACATATACTATATACATATATGGCATTATATACAAGGGTAAATGAGGAAATTAGCTTCTTTTTTGTTTTAATTTTTTATTTTTATTTTTATTTTAAATAATTGGTAAGAATAATTTATATATATATATATATATATTTAAATACAATATTTACAAAATACATGGGAAAATTGCATAAACTACCCTGAAAAACAACCTTTTTTCTCGTAACTCCAAAATTATGAAATCACAGCCATTTTAAAGATAATTTAATTTAGAATCCAATGGAAGTAAGATTGGTTCAATTTGAGTTCATATGGATCCGGAATTGGTCTTTCGATTATTGCTTAGTGGCTTTTTCTAAGTGTGGTTACTTTTATTATGTACATGATTTTATTGTACAATTATTTTTATTAATTAGAACATATTTTTATTTACAGCTTTGGTTTTGGAAGTTATTTGATTTGAGGTCAATTAAGGCACAAATAAATTAGTATCAATTTTATACAGATATACACAAAATAAGTGAGAAGTGTTTACAACAACACACACATTTTTTGGATTTTCTGCTTAAGAGCCCATCTCCCTCTACTTTATTCATGGTCGATCAGGTCAAGTCTTGACCTTCTCTCGGAGTTTGGGTCAACATGTATACATTCTTCTTTTTTTCTTTATTTTTCCTTTATTTCTTTCTTTATTTATTTTAGGTTAAAATAATATACAAATATACAATATTTACACATAGATGCAAGTTAGTAAGAATATGGAGTTAGTGTTATATGCAGGTATTTTATAAAGGGATTTTAATCTAAAATAAATGAATAAATATGACGAATCACAGATTCATCATCCCCCTATGCTTTACCTTTGCTAGTCCCTTAGCAAATACTTATTTGAAAGAATAGGTGAAGAAAAAGAAAAAGAAAGGGAAAATAAAGAAAGTAGGATAATATTGAGTATTAAACTTATCTTCATAAAATTGTAGTTTGGAGCTCTGTCGAACCCTTGGATTATTAGTGTGTCGGAACTTCTGTGAGACTTAGAATTTTAAAACCGACAGCCTTCAAGTTCTACACATCATTGTCACAGTTTCGGCTTAGAAGTCATCTTAGATCAATCCTCTTCCCAAAGCACACCCTGTGAACATTGAACAATCGACTCATGTGTGTGAAAGGTTTTAGCTCTTCCCATCCAGAATGCCGGACTACCATGCAGATCTCCTTTCCAATAACTCACCCTCGGAGAGTCAGGTATTTCCTTTTAAGGTTTGTCGCGTTGTGTTCACAATCGAATTGGGGGAGAAGTTAGAAGAATGAGAAAAGAACTGGAGGGTGGCCAGTGTAGTCACCTCTCCTTGTGAAGCTGGCCAGTGTAGCCGAGTCTCCACCAAGATCTGCATATTTTCTTGAAGCTTGGACCTTTTTGGTCAGATATTTATTTGGTAATGGCTTCTTTTGTATTTGATTTTTTGGTGGTTCTGATTGGATCTTGTTGTGCCCATACGAATATAGAATCTTTTTGTTTCCGTACATGATTTGGGATCTTAGAAAAAATTGTGCTCAACCGGCCATCCCTTTTCCGAAGGTTTATTTCACCCATACTCCGATCTTTAGATTTCCACGCTGCCAGAAAAGAAACTCACACAGTCTTCCAACATCCTATTTGAGTTGAGCTAAGTGCATAGTACGAGAGTACAAATTAATTCCCTATTCCATAGTTGTACCCAGAATGAAGAGATCAGGTTAGACATCAAGAGCCAAATGATGCACATTGTCATGTGGAACTCAAAGAATTAAGTCAAGGACCTGAAGCTTCTAAAATCCTATTTCCCGGTGAAGTTCCTCTGTTAATTATGTGGATTATGGTCCAACTAAGCTCCATTCTTTAATTTTATTCCAGACATAGTTTAAATGCCAATACTATCCTGAAAAATGCACATGCAAATGCAAGAAAATATGAACAATGCAAAGAGTTTTTTTTGAAAAGAAATAATGTACATGTAAAACGAACATTTTTTTAAACAATTTTCTAATTTTGAACTTTTTATGGATTTTTTTGAAGGAAAATGCAGATGTAAAAGAAAGATTTTTTTTGAATTATTCAAGTTTTTATAGATTTTTGTTTTTGTTTTTTTTTTGTTTTTTTAAGAAAAGGGTTAGTAAAATATACACAAGTATATACAAGATTTTTTTGTTTTTTTTGTTTTTTTATATTTGTTTTTTCTCCTTTTTTTGTGTTTGTGTTTTTGTTTTTTGTTTTTTTGGTTTTTTTGTTTTTTTATTTTGTTTTTTACACACGTGGATTTTACAAAATTATACACATAACCCCCCAAATAAACATATTTAAAAGTACGAGTCATGTCTGAAGTATATATACAATATATACGACACCCCCTATACTTAGCTTGAACTATGTCCTCATAGTGACCAGGGAGCGAAAAAAGAAGACATAACTCATGCTAAGTATAGAAAAATGAAAAGACTCCTATGCTACAACGACTCAAAGAAAAGATAAAAAGAAGAGATGTTGGTGATCCCCCTATACTTAGGATCAAGTAATCCTAAGTATAGTAGAGTATACAAAAGCGGAAAACAGGTGAAGAGAATGTACAGACTCAAAAATAAAAAGACACGATATGAACAACATCATCCCCTATACTTAGGGTAGAGTATCCCTAAGTATAGGCAACAACAAGAGTGATGAACATGACAAATATGAACAACACACATCATTCACCCCCATATACTTAGGATAAAGCATATCCTAAGTATAGCATATATACACGGAAAAGGGGTGAATGATAAATCGGGAGAAGAAAGAGTGAAATAAAAGGATATACAAGAGGAGTGGATGTACAAAGGTCAAGAAGGTCGAAAGCGAACCTTCTTGCGGGACCGCTGAGGTATGGATTTGACAAGGTGTAGGTCGATATCAGGATCATCATTAGACATAAACTGAGTAGGATTGACCAAGAATGTATCCTCAGCGGTTTCGGATTGTGCATGCCTAAACCGATTATTGGAAGTAGTGTGGTCATGTTCTGCCTAGGAATTCTCGCAAACATCAAAGTAAAATGGCTCGAAATCATTATCAGAAAAAGTAGGATCAATTTCAGCCTAACGAGCCTCTACTGAATCATCATCTTTATCAAAAGGATCAATTTCCTTTATAAAAGCAATCAAATCAAATTTGGCCTGATCGGTCTCGTCTGAATCAGGGTGAATCGGAACGGACTCATTAGTGAAAGTAGTCGAATCATGTCCATTCTGTCTAGTCTCAGGATCTGCCTTCTGCTCTAGGGTGTATATCGTGTAAATTCCGCGGATGTCATCAATGCATCTCCACATACCAGAAGGGGGAACTCCAAGGTATATGCTTTCCGAGTCTTCCTCCTTCAAGAGGAATTCTTGGGTTTCATTATCATCCAATATATAACAAGAATCTCTGATATTATCCTCGAGGTCAAGTTCCTTGGGGTTGTCTAACATAGGCGGGCTCTCATGGGATGCAGGTCTCTGATCAGTAGTGGGTGTAGTGATCAATACATCGCTCCCTACATCAGAACGGAAGCGAATCTCTCCTGAACAATAATCAATAACGGCTCCTGTAAAGGTGAGGAAAGGCCGTCCCAGAATGATTGGAGGGTGTTCCACATGGGTGGAGGTCTCCATGAACATTACAACAAAATCCGAAGTAAAATTCATGCCATGAATGAGAATGACAACGTTTTCTAGAATACCCTTCGACCTCTTGATAGATCCATCAGCAAATTGAACTATCATCCTGGTTTTCTTGATAGGCCTGAGATGAAGAGACTGTGCCATAGAGAAGGGTATTACATCGATTGATGAACCGCCGTCAAGGAGAGTGTTATCACAAGAATATTCATATATGGAGCAACTCATAAGAGGTGTGGCATTGTTCCCTTTCTTAAAATACGGACGGTGAGAGATGGCATAGGCAATGGCTATGGTCAAGATGTGATGCTCAGATCTTCTCCTTCGCTTTCTCTTCTTGTGTTGAGGAATAGATAAATCTACCATGACCTGTTGAAGTGTGGCTTTAATGATCTCATGAAGGGTGGCCACCACTTCGGGTCCAGTCAACATTTTTTTGAATTTTTGAACCTCATCCATACAAGGGAGGAGGTCGGAATCATCACTTACACAAGGATTGCCATGAGTAGTCTATATAATGGAATCCTCGGGGTCAAGGTTGGGACATGATGTGAATAGATGTGTGGGTAAATGATCGGGCATTTGGGTCCTCTCCTCACAAAATGAATCAATAATGTGTCTAACGGTCCTAAATCATGACTTTAAAGAGATGTTTTATTTGTTCGTGCCAAAAATATGGTTTGTCGTTCGTTGTAGGCGGCGACCGGAATCGGTCAAGAAAATAACCATGAATATTTTAATCGAGTGGTTTTATATTTATTTTACTTGGGCAAGTCCCAAGGTCGAAAACAAAGAGGTAAAGGAACAAACTAGAATTATGTCTATCAAAATTCGTACACGGTTTTCGAGGCGGACTTTTTTTTGGAATTTTTTAATGCAAATAAGGGATGCAAGATGCAATTTTCGCCTATCTTAGGGACTAAAATGCAAATTACATTCAGATGACGTCTGAAAAATACGAAACTTGGCCACAATGTAGATTATGATGAAATGAATGCGTTGTAATTTTTTTTGGAATTTTTGGATGCAATATGAATTTTTTATGAATTTTTAAATGCAAACAAAATGAATTTCACTATTTGATTATAATAAATATTAAACCCACTTGTTTTCAAGAGATAAAATTATCAAAGATCTTTCACTAGGTGATGGATCTCAGAAAAATCCTAAACCTCGAAAATGTGGGTTTAATACCTATTAAAAATTAAATACTGAAATATGCAAAATAATTTTTACATGGCAATTTATGCATGCAAATACAAATCTTTTTAGGCACAATATCAAGCACAATTAACTCTACAATATATGATTTTTGGGCAATTTTTAGAGCAATGGTTAATCAACGCAAATTTAATAGCAAGAAATGGGTAAAATTCGTAAGTTTCCACAAAATAATTGATTATTAATTAACCATCAATCACAAAAATATCCACAGTATATCAAAATGTAGAGAATTAAAACACGAACATCATGCTATTTTTTAAATAATAAATAAATGTCATGTAGAGGTCTAAAAGTAATGGGGAACACAGGTTTACAGATGCAAATAAATATAAATAAAATAAATATCAAAAGTGCAGTGGGGGACCTAAGCGTAATTACCAGAAGTGGAGGGAGGCCTTCTGCAAAATGACCAGAGGGGGCACGTGCCACACACGTGCCCTCTGGGTGGACTGTTATGCAATTCAGAGGAACCTAGGGGGGCTTATGTAATTTTCCCACAGGGCACGTGACCCTAGGGGATGATGCTCCTCACGTGATCCCTCCTGTCACGTACCTCGCACGCGGGAAGGCCTCAGGCCTGAGCGCCCGGCCGCGCGGTGGAGGCGAGAGGGCGGCTAACGTCGGGCCAACACACGCCAGGGGGCGGCGGTGGAGATGCGAGGTGGTGGAGACTCGGCTGGAGACAAAGGCTCGGAGGCGGAGGAGGACCGGTGCAGGCTGATGGAGGTGGCCTTGACGGTGTTGCAGACGGTGTTGGAGATGAAGGTGACGTCGGTGAAGCTGTTGGCGTTGCAGACGGTGTTGGTGACGACGAAGGTTGATCGGAGAGCAGTCGGAGGCGATCGATGCAGACGTAGGAGAATCGTGGGCGATGAAGCGTTGGAGGTCGAAGACCGCATATGGCAGAAGTAGTCGACGACGAGGATCCCCGGCAACGGCGCCATCTGACGAATCACGAATTGCTGCTTTTAAGGAGTTGTTTTTATCGTGTCGTGCGTTATAGGCGGCAATCGGAAACAGTCAAGAAAATACCACAAATAATTTAGTCAATTTTTAATTTCGTGGTTTTATGTTTATTTTACTTGGGCAAGTCCCAAGGTCGATCACAAGGAGGCAAAGGAACAACTTAGAATTAAGTCTATCAAAGTTTATGTTCGGTTTTCGAAGCGGTCTTTTTTTGGAATTTTTCAATGAATTAGGAGGTGCACATGCAAATTCGGCCTATTCTAGGGACAAAAATGTGAATTAAGTCCAAACGATGTCCGAAAAATGCAAAACTTGGCCGAGATGTCAACTTTAATGAAATGGATGTCCTGTAATTTTTTTTGGAATTTTTGGATGCAATATGAATTTTTTATGGATTTTTGAATGCAAACAAAATGATTTTTAATATTTAATTTTAATAAATATCAAACCTACTTATTTTCGAGAATCAAAATTATCTAAGATCTATCACTATGTGACGGATCGCAGAAAAATCCTAAACCTCGAAACTGTGGGGTTTAATACCTACTAAAAATTAAATACTAAAATATGCTAAATGATTTTTACAGGACAAAATATGCATGCAAATTCAAATCTTTTTGGGCACAATGTTAAGACTAATTAACTCTACAAGATGTGATTTTTCGGGGATTTTTAGAGCAACGGTTAACCAATTATGAATTTCAGAGCAAGAATTGGGTAAAATATGCCAATTTTCACAAAACAGATATTTATTAATTAACCATCAATCACAAAATTACCCACAAGATGTCAAATAGTAGAGAATTAATTAACGAACATCATGCTATTTTTAGATTCATAAAATAATGTAGAGAGAAGGTTCAAAACTAAGGAGAAACACGGGGGTACAGATGCAATAAAAATAAAATAAATAAATAAAGCAAACTGCAGTGGGGGACTTAAGTGTAATTACCAAAACCAGGGGGGATACTTCTGCAAAATCACCAGAGGGCACGTGCACCGCACGTGCCTCTGGTCGGCGGGGACTGGAATGCAAATAGAGGGAGCTCCGGGGGTCTTCTTGCAGATAACCCCGCGGTCACGTGCGGGGCACGTGACCCGGGGGCTGACGTGTGCTGACGTCGACCCCCCACGCACGTGCGCCTCACGTGTGGGGGTCTCGGGCCTCGAGCCCGGCGGTGGCTGTGGCGGTGGCTCGCGATGGCCGGTGGCGTGGTGGCGATGCGGTGGCGGCGTAGCGAGGCGGTGCAGGTGGAGGAGAAGGCGGAGTGGCGGGGGCTTCGACCGGCAGCAGAGCCCCGGTGGCTCCTGGCGTGGTGGAGAAGAAGGAGCCCCAGGGCCAGCCGGCCAAGGCGATGGCGAAGGCCGGTCGAAGGGACGTCGTCGACGCTTGGACGGTGGAGGTGGTGCGCGACGTTCGTCGGAGGGACGCTGGAGTTGATGAAGAAGCCAGGCGGAGGAGCTGACGTCGGTTGAAGACGTTGGCGTCGGTGGAGTCGAGGCATTGATGAAGACGGTGGAGGCGGTGGATGACGTCGTGGACGATGGCGGAGTAGCGGAGAGGCGAAGCTGCGGAGGTTTGAGCGGCTGTAGGAGTCGATGAAGGTCGGAGTAGAAGAAGATATCGTAGTGGGCTCGACGCCGAGGCGGAGCGAAGGCAGGTGCGGCGGAGAAGAAGTGCCGTGGGCTGCAGCGACGTCGGGTAGGACGTCGGATCTCGCCGGGGAAGATGGAGCTCCGGTCTGTCACCCCGGAGCTGGTTGACGTGCGGTATCGGCGGATGGGTTGCGACGAGGGCGGCGATGGGTTTAAATAGCGGGGGGGTTTGGGCTGGAGAAGGAAGGAGATCGGCGAGATCGGGCGGGCGGCGCGGCGAAATTGGTGGCGAAGATCGCAAAGGGGGGAGCGGATCGGAGATGGGGATGCGATCGGCGAGATATGGCCGCGAGATGCGCGGCGGCGATGGCGGAGATTTCGGGGAAGTGGGCGGCTGAAAGGGGAAAGGAGGCTGGAGGAAGGAGACGACGCGCAGCGGCCATCCGATCGGCCGAGATCGGACGGCCGTGATTGAACCACGTGGCGGGTCCAGAGGAGAAGGGCGGGCACGTGCGTGGCGCGTGCCTGGGAGGCACGTGCCTCGCACGTGCGGTTATTTTTATTTTTTTATTATTTTTTTATTTTTTTTAATAAAACGAATAATAAATAAACCCAAAAATGGCTGACACGTGGCGGCACCAGGTGCTGCCACGTGTCAGCACCACAAAATTCGAGAATAAATATGTTGTAAAATCGATAAAAAAATAGTAAACGACCTCGGATCGAAAAAGTTTCTTCACGAAAGTTGCTCGTCTCGATGAGATCTACAACTTTCATGAAGACATCAAAGCCAAAATCGATCATTTGCACAAAGTGAATTTTTGGGGTATTCTATGTACATAGAATACCTTGATTTTTGGGTTTTATAATTTTTTTGTCATTTTTAAACAAGATAAAAATCCGGAAAAAATATGAAAAAATCAAAGATAAATAAGAGGTACTTAATTCTAATTTTTTGGATTTTTATTGATTAAGAAAATATATACGTAAAATACAAGGTAAAAACCGCGAAAATATACAATGTACAAAAGAGGCCCAAAACCCAACTTTCACATATGAGCTCCGATTCACTTGAACTTGGTCTTGTTTTGAAGGTAATTGAATGTACATTAGTTCAAAAGTGAGTAGGATTAAATCGGACACTGGATGGAGAAGATATGTGGCTTTTAGTCCGAAAATCCTGAAATTAGGGTTTGGGTTTTTGGTCCACTTATTTGGGTTAGTTATTTTTTTGTATTTTTCTTTTATTCTTGTTAGTGATATGTACACAGTGGAAGTGGTTTTGAGTTATTCGGAGTTAGCATGAATGTGTTAAAAATCTGGGAAGTTAGGCTTATTTACAGGTCATTTTGGCTTGGATTTTTGGCTTCTTATTTTATGCAGATTTTTGTGCTAAAATGCAATTCTTATGGAAACATGCATGAATGCTAATTATGCAAAATAGATGCAAGAATGCTGTTGATTTTTAGGGATTTGAGCTTAATAAATGAGATTTAGAGTGATGAATACGAGATTCATCAGTAGGCATAGATGACAATCGGAAGGTGGAGCTTCGTGGTTTCTCAGAGATGGAGAGATGAAGCCGAGGAAGGAGGGTGTACCTGGAGAGGAGGCTCAACAGCGTAGGAAGGCCGGAGCAAAGCAGCTGCTGATGGCGGAGCCGCGATGAGGAAGGAGGTCCTCGGATCACGCCGATGGTGAGGGTTTCGCTAGCTGTCACTACCGGAGAAAGAACTCAACATGCGAACGACGGATGGGTAGGACGAGGGCTGACGGAGCTCTTAAATAGGCTGCGAGGGGTAGGCGTCGCGAGAGCTCCGGAGGTGGTTGGTCGCGAGCCAGAGAAGCAAAGTTCGTTGGTGGCGTGGTCAAAGGGCGGCGGTTACGAGGTTTGCGGTGGCGCGGTTTGGCAGCCGGTTGCGAGGTTTGTGGGAGGTTGACGATGCTCCTCGGTCGTCTGATCGGCCGAGATCGGTCGGCCGAGGATGCGACATGTGGCGATGGATGGGCTGAAGCGGTGCACGTGCGTGGCGCGTGCCTGTGAGGCACGTGCGACGCACGTGTGGTGACTTTAATTAATTAATTTTTTAATGAAAATGAATTATAAAAAAGCCCAAAAAATGCTGACATGTGCCAGTCCCAGGGGCGACCACGTGTCAGCTCCAGAAAAAAACGCAAATAAAGATTTTGTAAAATCAAGAATAAATAGCAAATGACCTCGGATCGAAAAAAATCCTTCAAAAAAATGCTCGTCTTGAAGAGATCTACTTTCATGAAGACATCAAAACCAAAATCGATCAAATGCACAAAGTGAATTTTTGGGTATTCCATATACACAGAATACCTAGTTTTTTGGGTTTTATAAATTTTTTTATCAATTTTAAGCCAGATAAAAAATCCGAAAAAAATATGGAAAAATCAAAGATAAATAAAGACACCTTAATCTAAATTTTTTGGAATTTTTATTAATAGAAAAAAATGTACAAAAATATCGTGCCAAAAACCGCTAAAATACACAATGTACAAAAGAGGCCCAAAACCCAACTTTCACATACGAGCTCGGATTCACTTGACCTTGGTCTTTTTTTAAGGTAATTGAATGTACATTAGTTCAAAAGTGAATAGGATCAAATCGGACACTGGATGGGGAAGAAATGGGGCTTTTAGTCCGAAAATCCTAAAACTAGGGTTTGGTTTTTTGGTCCACTTAACATGGTTAGTGATTTTTTTTGTATTTTTCATTTATTCTTTTTAGTGATATGTACACAGTGGAGGTCGTTTTGGATCATTCGGAGTTAGCATGAAGGAGTTAAAAATCTGGGAAGTTAGGCTATTTACTGGTCAATTTTGGCTGAGATTTTTGGCTTCTTATTTTGTGCAATCATAATGGATAAAATGCAATTCTTATGAAAACATGCACGAATACTAATTGTGCAGAATAGATGCAGATATGCTGTTGATTTTGAGGGATTGGAGCTTAATTAATGAGATTTAGAGGGATGAATCTGAGATTCATCATCCCCCTATACTTAAACCACGCTCGTCCCTGAGCATCAAAAAGAAATGCCATGAGGTGAAATGAGATTGGGCTCCATACCAAGACCATGAGCTGAAGGTGAAAATGAAACTAGACTCGTGATTTTACCGAAATTCACGGGGTCTAAATGTGTCTCACACAAGGCGGAGACAACAGTCGATGTGGCGACCCTCAATGAATCCCGATCAAAGTCAACAATGAACCCACAATATATTAATGAAGCAATGAGAAACAAATGTGGAGTCAACTTTATTTTAACTCTACAAGAAATGTGTATAGTGCAAGTATGTAGAGTGTCGAACTAAGGGAGCAAGCAGGATATATCAAGCAAAATGCTAAAGTGAGTGACTGTGGTCAATGTCTACAAGTATGCAATTGTTTGTGGGTTTTTAATTTTTTATAATTTTTTATTTAATTTTTAATTTTATATTTTTTGCATTTTGATTTTCAATTTACTGATTTTATATTTTCTTTTTATATTTTATATTTTTTTATACTTTCTTTTTTTCAATAATAGAATATTTGTACAATATAAGAAAAAAGGATAATAGGGTATTTATAAAAATAGAGAAAAATAACCAAAATTCATAAAATAAAATGTCTTTGGTATTTTTTATAATTTTGTAATGTTTTTGTGATTTTTAGGATTTTTTCTGAATATTTTTGGTATTTTTAAAAGTCAAAATACAAGAAAATAGTGAATTAAGTTACTGGCCGAAATTAAAATGAGGATTAAAAATAGAAATCAGAGTCTAAAAATCCTCAAATTAATTTTAAATAAAAGCGAATATATCAGAGAAAAATTAGAAACTGAAATTGGATTTTTAGGATTTTTCTTGATTTTTTTTAGATTTTTATGAAGATTTTTAGAGTTTTCTAATTTTTAAGGTTTTTCTTTTGAAATTTTTAATGATTTTTGTACTGACACATAAATATGATAAGATACACAAAATATATTTTTTGAAATTTTTCAAAAAGTTTTACTAATTTTTATGGATTTTCTAATGCAAATAGTGCTAAAAATGCATGTTTTCTATTTTTAATAAACATGAAAATGCAATAAATATGCAAAATAAGAATATGGCGTGAATGAGCAAACTAACATGAGGGCATGTTATTTTTTTGGTAATTTTTCGAGTTAAAATGATGCATGAAATAAATGCAAACAACCAATAAAAATCACACAGCTAGTAGGGGCATAAATGTAAATAGCAGAAAATACAGGGCCAAAGTGCAATTTTCATGCAAAATATATAACTAATAAATGAAGTTCATGGATTAGTGACAAATACCCAAACCCGGAAGGGGTTCGCTGCAAAATCACCAAGCCCACGCAGATAAACACGTGACCTGGCAGGGGTATAAATGCAATACAAAACTCCAGGGGCACACATGCAAATAATCCATGAAATATTACACATAACAACAAAGTTCTGACTAGGATGAAATAGATAAACCCACGAGGGGCCTTCTGCAAAATACCCCACACCTTACGTGTACTGGTCACGTGAGGTGACGTGGCTTGGACTTGAATGCAATATCCGAGAAGTTCCGGGGGAAAGGGCATCAAATAGAGAATAAAGATCGGACGACGGCTGAAGTGTCTGGGGATCGGGCTCGATCGGACGATCGCGGACCTTCCTGCAAGAACAGGGAAGAACCTGACCTCCGACAAGCTTCAATCGACGCTAGGGCGCTGCTCCGGCATCCTTCCTCGTCACAGAAGATCTCCAACGTTGGCTGGAAGGGTCCTTGGTCCACCAACGGAGCCAAAATGGCTCGAAGAGCACTAGTCCTCCGCGACGGAATCCAAGAAGACGATGGGGGTCCAGGTACCTCGAATCCTTCAGAATCGACCCTCCAAGGGGCCCTTTAAGCTCCTGCGACTTGCAAAAATGGTTAAGGGAGGTGAGGGCAAAATGCCTCGACCTCCAGTGGGCATGAACAAGGGATGGGTGGAGATATGGAGGCTCGCCGGAGCTTGCTCCGACGAGGAGTGTCGATTGTGCGAATCGATCGATGAAATTCGGGGATAAAGGTGGCAAACGGATCCTACGACTACTGTGAATAAAATGCAAGAGAAAAACATGAAAAAGGGGTTGCCTCAACGGCTGAACACTAGAGGGAAGTTGTACCTCGACGCTGGCGAAAGGCGGAGGTCGTGGAGCCACCTCAGGCGTTGCTCGACCCACCCGAAGGTCGGAAAGAGAAGCTGTCACCTTCTCCTCGCGATTGGGCACGAAGGGGAGCTAAGCCTATGGAAAAGAGGGGTTCAAATTTCGAATGGAAGAGGAGGGTGCACTATAAAGGGTTTGACCATGTGGTTCTAGTGCTAAAAAGGTTGAGGTATATCGGGCGACGCAATGATCCAATCCTCGAGATAAACGTTGGGCGAGTAAGCCTGATGACCGAGGAGAAAAATCCCAGAAGGAATCGATCCCAAATAATGAAAGATGAGGTCTCCAAAAATCCGCGAAATTGAGGAAAACCATGTTTTGACGCTGCTGCAGGAGGAGGTCAGACAATTGACCTCGGGTCAACTATCAGAGCCACCTGGTTGGTCCACGTGGACCAACCATGAAAAATCCTGTAGAAATTAGTTAATTAATCATTTAAAAATAGAAAACGATTTTATTAATTTTTGGTTATTAAATAAAAAATGTTTATTATTTTATAATTTATTTTATGGTGATTTTTATTTATTTTTATGAGGTGTATATTTACAAGTTACCTTTTTAAGGTTATATAGGTATACATATCTATATATTTTAACAATTTATTTTTATTTTGTGATTTTAATTTTACTATTTTTGTTTATTAGTTTATAAATTTATAAAACATTTTTATATACTTAAATATATTTTTATTTTATTTTTCTGAAGTATTTTATACACTCAATAAAATAGAACTATGAATTATGCAGGTATATTTATAGGTATCATACCTATGTATTATATACATGTATTTTTATTTTATGTTTCTTTTATGTTTTTATTCTGATTTTAATATACAAATATATTATAAGTAATATTTACAAAATTATAAAAATATAAAAATATAAAAATAATGAATAAATAATAAAATGAATATTTTAATCTGTACAAGTATACAAGAGGGGTCCAAAACTCAACTTTCAAACCGTAGCTCCCTCAAATGCGAAACCACCACCATTAAATAGATTATTTTAAATTATATATAATTAAAGGTGACTTTGATGCATTTGTAGTTTTTATTTGGGAGATACAAGTCTGGGAAGTTTGGATTTTGGAATTTTATTCAGACCATAACTTTTTATCTGTATATTATTTTTCAGTGAAATCAATTTTGTATCCTTATTTATTAAATTATCTACAACTTTCATGTTCAAAGTTTCTTTATTTGAGGTATAAAAAGTGGAGCCAAAAATAGGTCCCAAAATGAATAAAGAATGAATAGAATCAAAGGTATCTTTATTGTATTTAGACCCTTATCTCCCCCTACCTTATTCCTTGTCGACCTATTCATCGAGATGCCTAGGTCTCGGGGTTTCAAGTCATAAAATATTTACAATATTTTATTCTTTTTATTTTCCTTTATTTATTCTATAATTTTGTCTTTAATTACAGTATTTTATACACTATCTGCATGCACATGCATAAATGCTAAGATGCGGGAATTAAGAGTATTTACACGCATTTGTTAGGGTTTTTGAGGCCAAAATGATAGAATAAAGATGATGAAATGTGGATTCATCAACTCGACCTTTGGATTATTAGTGTGTCGAAACTTCTGTGAGACTTAGAGTTTTAAAATCAACAACCCTCAAGTTCTACACATCATTGCTACAGTTTTGGCTCAGAAGTCATCTTAGATCAATCCTCTTCCCAAAGTATACCCTATGAACATTGAACAACCGACTCATGTGTGTGAAGGGTTTATGCTCCTCCCATCTAGAATGCCGGACTACCATGCTCCTCTCCTCTCAGTAACTCGTCCTCGGGGAGTCAGGTAGTTCCTTCTAAGGTCTGTCGTGCTGTGTTCACAATCGAATTGGGGGGGGGGAGATAGAAGAAGGGGAAAAGAACTGGAGGGTGGCCGGTGTAGTCACCTCTCCTTGTGAAGCTGGCCAGTGTAGCCGAATTTCCACCAAGACCTGCAGGTTTCTTGAAGCTTGGACCTTTTTGGTCAGATTTTATTTGGTAGAATGCTTCTTTGTATTTGGAACTTTTGGTGGTTCTGCTTGGATCTTGTTGTGCCCCTACGGATATAGAGTCTTTTTGTTTCGTACATTTTTTTGGGGTCTTAGAAAAAATTGTGCCCAACCGTCCATCCCTTTTTCGAAGCTTTATTTCAACCCGTACTCCGGTCTTTAGATTTCCACGCTACCAGAAAAGAGTATCACACAGTCTTCCAACATCCCATCTGAGTTGAGCTAAGTGCATAGTGCGTGAGTACAAATTAATTCCCTATTCCAGAGTTGTACCCAGAATGAAGAGAGCAGGTTAGACACTACGAGTCAAACGCTGCACATTGTCATGTGGAACTTAAAGAATTAAGTCAAAAGACCTGAATCTCTTAAAATCCGATTTTTCGGTGAAGTTCCTCTCAAAATTAGGTGGATTAAGGTCAAGTCTAGACTACTCTCGGTTTCTGCTCACAACTTGGTTCAGAACCCAATGACTTTTCACAGATGCAAATGAATGCGATGCTGGATGAAGTTTAGGTGTGTGAAATGCAGACACATTTTTTTCTTTTATTTTCTTTTTTTTTGATGCAAAAATGAAATAAGAAGCCATTTTTTTCAAAAATTTTGGGCAAAGTCAGTGTTAGTAGCAAAACTCTTTTTTCTTTTTTCTTTTTTTTTCTTTTTTTCCAAGTTAGTCACCCACCCCGTAAATACATATAGACTTACGCGAAAGTACGAGATATGGGTAAAATATATACGAAGTATATACACAGACCTCCCTATACTTAGCGAGTGTTGTGTCCTCAGAGCACAAGAAGCGTAAAGAAGACATAGCTCGGGCTAAGCGTAAGAGAGAAAAAAATGAAAAAAAATGAAGTGGTCGGGATATGTGAATGAGGAGAGTATAAACAGGTGGATGTCGGTTCCCCCTATACTTAAGCTCTGGTCAGCCTAAGTATAGAAGAAGGGTGGAAGTGAAGTGATCGGGAGAAGGAGAAGGATGGTATATACAGATGGCATCGGTTCCCCCTATACTTAGGCTTTGGCCTAAGTAGAGGAAGAAGCTGTACAAGGAGGTCGATGTGGTCAGGAGGGAGGGTGGGAATGATATGATAAATCTTCAATGTCCTCGCTCTGCGTGAAGTAGATGACCTCAACTTGAACTGTCTGCTCTTTGAGTGATTCAATATATGGCTTTAGCAATTGTCCATTTACTGCAAAAGGTTGTGCATCATCTTTGAGTTCGGAAATATCCACGCTTCCATTGGTATGCACGTTGATGATAATGTAGGACCCGTCCATTTTGATTTTAGTTTCCCATGAAAAATCTTCAACCGAGCATTAAACAACCACACTTTCTGCTCAGGGACAAAGGTTTTATCTCGAATGTGTCTATCATGCCATCTCTTGATCTTGTCCTTATACATCACACTGTTGTCATATGCCCGATTTCGGATTTCAATTAGCTCATTCAGATTTAAGTCTCGACATAGTTTCCCAAGGTGACAACTCCAATTCAACTTTTTGATCGCCCATTCTGATTTGTGAATCAATTTTATAGGTAGATGGCATGTCTTGCCATAGATAATCCTAAAAGGTAAAGTACCGAGTGGAGTCTTATAGGCTGTCCTATAGGCCCATAGAACTTTGTCCAGCAGTTTCGACCAATCTTCCTATCTGGACGAACCAACTTCTGAAGAATACCCTTCACCTCTCTATTAGAAACCTCTGCCATGCCATTAGATTGTGGATGATATGGGTTGGCTACTCTATGCTCAAATTTGTACTCCTTAGCCAAAGATCTCATCTCCCTGTTCACAAAGTGGCTAACTCCATCAGAAATCAAAACTTTTGGTATCCCAAACCTTGTAATGATATTATCCTTGATAAAATTACATACGACTTTGCTATCTGCGGTTCGGGTTGGAATAGCCTCTACCCATCTTGATAAATAGTCAACCGCTAATAAGATGTACTCAAATCCATTGCTGTTGGGAAAGGGACCCATAAAATCAATCCCCCATGCATAGAAAACATCACAGAAAATCATTGGTTGCATGGGCATTTCATCTCTATATCCCACAATCCCTCCCATGCTTTGACAAACCGGGCATGACCGTACAAATTCATTAGCATCTTCAAATAAGGTCCGTCAGTAAAATCCACATTGGAGTACCTTGTGCACGGTTCTCTTTCCCAAATGGTGTCCACCAGCCTCGAGAGAATGACAATGTGTGAGGACACTCTGATATTCCTCCTGAGGAATACATCTTCTCCAGACACAATCCGGTCCTTCATAGAAAATGAAAGGATCGTCCCAATGGTATTTTCTCGAATCTGACTTCAATCGATCAATCATTCTCTTGGTCCAACCAAAGGGAACCTTCTTGGAGACAAGATAGTTCACTATGTCGGAATACCACGGGGTTGAATCAATAACACAAATTGATTTGTCTGGAAAAGTCTCCTTAATTGGTCTAGTGTCAGGATAATCATTTTGCTCGATTCGGGAAAGGTGATCAGCAACAACATTCTTTATTCCAGGTTTGTCCTTGATCTCTAAATTAAATTCCTGGATTAACAAGATCCATCTCAAAAGTTGTGCATTGGTATCCTTTTTATCCATGAGATATCTAATTGCCGTGTGATCTGTGAAAATTGTCACCTTAGAACCCAGTATGTATGATCTGAATTTTTCAAGGGCCCAAACAACCGCGAGCATTTCCTTTTCAGTCATTGTATAATTTCTCTGTGCATGATCCAACACTTTGCTCGTATAGTGAATCGCATAAGGAATTCCATCTCTTCTTTGTCCAAGTACCGCTCCGACAGCAAAATCCGATGCATCAGTCATGATCTCGAAGGGAAGAGACCAGTCGGGAGCTTGTAATATCGACGATTCACATATTTTCTTTTTTAGGAGCTCGAAGGCCTCTAGACACCTATGATTTACAATAAACTCTGTGTCTTTTTCTAAGAGCTCAGTCAGTGGGCAGGCGATCTTTGAAAAATCTGGGATAAACCTTCGATAAAATCCAACATGCCCTAAGAACGACCTCACTGACTTGACGTTGGTTGGTGGCTCAAGTTTCTTGATCACATCCACCTTGGCAGGGTCGACCTCCATTCCCTTTTTGGAGATGACGTGCCCCAACACGATACCCTCAGTCACCATAAAGTGACTTTTCTCCCAAGAGAGTACCAAATTAACCTCCCTGCATCTCTGGAGGACTCGGTCCAAGTGCGCTAAACATGTATCAAATGAATCACCATGAATCGAGAAGTCATCCATGAAGACCTCTAGGAAATCACCAACTATTTCGGCAAATACAGCAATCATGCACCGCTGAAATGTGCCTGGGGCATTACAAAGCTCGAATGGCATGCGCTTGAATGTGTAGATACCGAAGGGACATGTGAACGTGGTCTTTTCCTGATCCTCGGGAGCGATAGCTACTTGATTGTAGCCGGAGTACCCATCAAGAAAACAGAAGAATGCTTTCCCTGCAAGTCTCTCTAAGATTTGATCAATAAATGGCAGTGGAAAGTAATCTTTCTTGGTCGTAGCATTCAGGCGTCTATAATCGACATAGACACGCCACGACGTGAGTACTCGGGTCCCGATCTCTACCCCCTCCTCGTTGGTGACCATATGGATTACCGACTTCTTCGGGATGACATGAAGGGTGGCCACCCACTTGGAGTCAGAAATGGGGTATATAAATCATGTTTTGCACCATTTCTCTATCTCTTTCTTAACTACTTCCCGAAGATTGCGGTTTAATCTTCTCTGAAATTCACGGGAAGGCCTTGTATTGTCATGTCCTCAACATAAATTTGGTGCGAGCAGAGAGCATGGTTTATTCTTACAAGATCCGATACAATCCAACCGAAGGCTTTTCGATTTTGCTCAATGACTTCGAGTAGTCTGGATTCCTGGTCCACGGTTAATGATGAGCTAATGATCACAAGGAATTTTTCTTTGGGTCCATTTAGAAATGCATACTTCAACGTGGAAGGTATTAGCTTCAGCTCTGGCAATTCTGAATCATCAATCAAGTCTGGCTGAATGACTTTTGCATCTGGCTCAGTGTCGTTTGGTGGTGAATCACTTTGTGATGTACTGGCTACCAATTCTGAAGAAAGTTGAGTTGGATCGCTAAAGTAGTGTGGTAATTCAGCCAGAGCCGCGTCCGACTCGTCATCCATATTTCTTGATTGTCCCGAAGATGATGGGACTGACAAATCCGAAAAGATTTCTGTGTCATCAAGACTGTAGTAATCTGGGTGACTAGATATGTTTGGCAATATCTCGCAAACTGCACTGTGCATTGTTTCTTCTTCTGATGATGCGCTTTTAATCTGCATGTCTGGCAGTTGGTCCCACGGCCCAGTAGTGCTGAGGAGATTGCATTCTGATGTTTCGACATATTCAGTGGTGGATTTGGATTCTGGCCTTTGCCACTTCGTTTGTTTCATCTCTAAGTCTACTTCTCCGCATGGAGAACGAAATTTCATCATTTTGGAACCGTAATCGAATACAGCTTTGGCGGTTCTTAAGAATGATCTTCCAAGAATGATTTGTCATTCCTTCCAATGGTTCGGGGTCTCCATATCAAGGACAGTGAAGTCCACTTTGTATTCAGTACCCTCGATCACGATGATGCCATTTTTTTACTTCTCCCTTAGATCTTTTAGTGGATTTATCAACAAATTGGAGTAAAGATAATGATTTCTTGAGAGGGCCTAACTCTAATCTATAATATAAGGCTAAGGGTAGAATATTTATGGAAGAACCATTGTCGAGAAGTGTGTGTGCGAACGTAATGCCGCCAATGCGACTCTCCACATAATGGGCACCCAGATCCCTTTTCCTTCTTGGCAAATGCTGATTTTTGACACATTTGGTATTGGCAACTGTCAAGATATAGGTCTCCACAAATTGACTTGTTTTCTTTGTACGAGTCCTGGTGGGAGTGCATTTCACCTTCAAGTACTTCTGAAAGGCTGGATTACTGACCACATACTGATCAAAGGGTACTTTGACTGTGATATTTTGCCGGCAGAACCTTTCCATCACTGGGTCATCCTGGATGTTTTTATTTTATTTTCCCTTTCTTGAGAGCATGAGGAAAAGGAATGGAAGCATTTGAGACAGGAGATAGAGAGCCAGAATCATAAATAAGAGCATCTTTATTAGACTTGGAGTTCTTATTACAATCATAAGATTTCTGATAATAATCAAAATCAGGTTGCTGAAAATATGATAGAGGTATTTTTGCAGTAACTAGAGGTTCAAGGTCCTCTGCAGACTCCATAGATGCTTTCCATTTATCTCGCGCGAGCATCTTCAAGCGTCCTTCTTCTTCCTGCTTAGAAACATCCTCCGGTTGATCTTCCGAGTCTTCATGGTCCGATTCCCATGCTCGGTCAGGTATGACCATGGTCCTTCCGCTACTGAGTGACATGGCATTGATATTGTCAAACGAAAGGATCTCATGTCCAGATGTGGAAAAATCTGAATAGTATACCTGGCCATTGTGTTGAGATGATTGAAATTTGTTCAAGCTATTGGGGTTAGCTTGAACTTGGACGGGAATGGTTGTAGCTGGGACTGTTTGCTCATCCTTCCAACGGGACAAGCGATTAACATCAACCCGTAGATCGTGCAGCTCATTTCAGAAGTTGCGAATCTCTTCAAGCATTTGTCTCTAGATATCGACCGGTTCTTCTGGAGGATTGGACGATTGAGCTGATTGTCTGGGAGCTTGATATTGCTGACGGTATTGTTGAGGTTGGTTCTGGCGATTGTAGGGCTGCTGCTGCTTTGGATGCTGGAATGATGCAGTGTTCTGAGTGTGCTGTGGAGGAAATGCGGCATCATAGAAAGTGGGTGGACGTTGATAAGGCTGACGGTCCCCCATATTACCCTGTCGGGTAGTGTCCTGTGTGTACCAAATGCCATTTACTTCGAATGTCAGAGGCGGGCTTCTTTGACTGTCTCGGCCGGTGGGGGTGGCTGATGAGAAGGTTTAGCATCCCGGTATTGGATGGATTTCTTCACTCACCACACGAGACATGCGGAGGATACAACAGGATTGGTCCTGAGCCCACTATTGCTGTTGTTCTGCTCCTGGCTGCTCCTGTACATGATGCACATGATAGATCAAGACCGTAGGTGCAGTAGACATCCCCATCTTGGACACCTTCTTAGTGAGCTCCTCCATCTGCTTTGGGATTAGGGAAATCCTGTTGTCGATATCGTTCATTCTCTTATGAATTTGATCCACCACTGTTAATTTATTGGCGATGATGTTCATGTTTGGAATCAAATCCTCTACTATCTCTGCGATAGTTTGCTTTCCTACTTTGGCTTGAAAGGTTTTCAAGGAATCGGTGTATGCTCTACTAGCGATATGTGAACGGCTTGTCTCTGCCATCTGCTCCAGTACCTTCCAGACGGTCTCAGCTCCACGTGATGTGTAATTCCCTCCGCATGTAGTGCTAACTAACCCTTGAGTCTCGTAGTTGAGGCCAGAGTAGAGTGACTGAACTAGAATGTTATTATCCAGGTCATGGCAGGGATATTTCTGTAATAGGTCTTTAAACGTATCCCAAGCCTCACAGAGTGGTTCATTGGGCATCTGAGAGAAACTGGTGATGCGGGTCCTCATTTGGTTGGTCCGACTCAAAGGGTAGAATTTCTTTAAAAACATGTTTTTGAACCTTTCATAAGTGGTCACAGTCACTCCTAAGTTCTTCACCCAATAATCTGCCTTCCATTTCAAGGCGAAAATAGTGCAGTGAGACGAATGTAGTCCTGACTGACTTGTGGATGCCTCGGATTAGAACATATCAGCTCCAAGTATCGCGAGAATTCATAGGGCTCTTCAGTCGTATTACCATGGAATTGTGGTAATTGACTTATGAAATGTGGATTCAGTTCATAGTTTATCTCTGGCTGAGGTGGCTGCAAATAATTCCTCACTCTGTACTGTCTAGGGTTGTATGCGGCTTCCATTTGCTGCTCAGATGCAACCAGTCTTGCAAAAATCATATGTATTGGGTCTTCATTATGTTCTTCTCCTGGTTCCTTTCTGGGAGGCAACTTGGGAGGCATTTCTTCTTCTTCACCTTCAGAATATAAGGGGTTCGAGTTCATAAAGTAGAAAGAATTTGGACAATCAGTGAGGTAAGAGTTTTCTTTGATCTGCTTTGGTGAGAGAGAGACATTGTGGGTTCTTCCCTCCAGGAAGCTGAGAAAATCATAAGAGGAGGATTCATGGGAAGGGTGTCCATGAACCCAAGATGATCCTGAGTAAGAGCGCCTCAAAACCTTTGAGATTGGTAAATTTGTGGTGGTCAGAGAAGGGTCTGCGGAGTCCGAACGAGAATTACCACAATTTTCCATTCTCGATTCAAAATGATCAGCAAGAGGTTTACAGTTCATGATCTAGGCACAAGTGTACGGTATTAGTTGATTACCTAGTTTCTACGCACAATTCAAACACAATACAAGGATTTGTTTCATCAACTCACTCTGTGAAGGCCGTGAGAGTTCGGCCAATTATCTTATCAGTTTTAATTGGTCAGAATTCAACTCTTGCAAGCCGTTTAAACGAGCTGTTAGGTGCCTGTATTTCCCGACCGACTGTCCCGAATTCTTATGACTAGTTGCACCTACTTTCAGCCAGTATGGGAGTAAGTAAGGACCGTAGAACGGCTACCCTTTACTTGAGGACGGAGCCTTACGCAGTGTCCTCTAAACCACCCACTCTACTAAGGAAATCCGGATTGTTTACCGTCTACCCATAGATCCTCACTAAGAAGTAGCTAATCGCTTTTGGTAGAATCAGTACTTAGTATGAAAATACTGGCTTTGGCTCAATCCTAGTGTGTGTCTCTCTCCTCGCTGCAAGATAAAATCAAACAATGTCGAGGTTGCTCTCCCGCAAGAATTCTTGATTTTATGGGTTCTTAAGATCGGCTATATTTAACAGTCCCAATTTTAATTAGGTGATCACTGAAGAATTAAGTGAGCAGAATAATACACGTCTATCGTCCAGTCTCGATTTCTTTTAAAATTATGTGATAAAACAAGAAGGAGAAGTTCGGGAAAAGCCGATGCACGCGAAAACAATGATGTATGCTCAGTTAGAATACTTACAGTGAATCCTCGCAATATCTCCATGTGGGATGCTAGACAGAAATTGAAAAATTCATTCCAAATGAATGCAAGCCGATGAAAAACCGCACCTAAGCATAATGTTCTATTAGCGGGAAAGAATTGAGTTAACTTTTGGCTAAGTTGAACGATCTAATGTGCGTCTCAATTAAAGTGCAGTGTGGCCTTAGATCCTACGAGCACCGTCAAAAATATAAATGCTCTGAGAGCCGTATGTGCAGGTCTATCCTAATCACCACTCAAGTCGGGTCCCACCCTCACCGGAGAGTGAAACAGGCCACGACACACCACAGAAGAAAGTTCAGAGTCTGTTTACACACGCGAGAGTCCAAACGGACACCGCTATAAATGAGCTTAAATTGAAATTTGCAGAAATTAAAAACCTAGACTCTACGCTCTCTCACGACTCGACTCGATCTTAATTTAATTTCGACTTTTCAGAAGTCGATGAAGATGCTTTGCTTTCTTGAAAACCGCTCCACGTACGTCGGGTACCTCGCAAGAAAAATAAGAGAGATTTGTGTAAGAGAGTGACTCAAAATAATCAAAAATAAAATAAGAAAACTAAATGTTGAAAAATAAATGAATGAAATAAAATGAAATTTACAATGAAAAATTTGGGGGTCAGACTACCCGAATGCAGAAAACCGAACAAGAAATTTAAAACATAAAATTAAGCCGTTTGCCTCCCCGGCAACGACGCCATCTGACGGTCTGAAATCGCGACTCTAAGAGAGATGTTTTATTTGTTCATACCAAAAATATGGTCTGTCGTTCGTTGTAGGCGGCGATCGGAATCGGTCAAGAAAATAACCACGAATATTTTAATCAATTTTTAATCGAGTGGTTTTATGTTTATTTTACTTGGGCAAGTCCCAAGGTCGAATACAAGGAGGCAAAGGAACAACCTAGAATTATGTCTATCAAAATTCGTGCACGGTTTTCGAGGTGGTCTTTTTTTGGAATTTTTTAATGCAAATAAGGGATGCAAGATGCAATTTCGGCCTATTTTAGGGACTAAAATGTAAATTACATTCAGATGATGTCCGAAAAATATGAAACTTGGCCGAATGTAGATTATGATGAAATGAATGCACTCTAATTTTTTTTGGAATTTTTGGATGTAATATGAATTTTTTATGAATTTTTTAATGCAAATAAAATGAATTTCACTATTTAATTATAATAAATATTAAACCTACTTGTTTTCAAGAGATAAAATTATCTAAAATCTATTACTAGCTGATGGATCTCAGAAAAATCCTAAACCTCGAAAATGTAGGGTTAATACGTATTAAAAATTAAATATTGAAATATGCAAAATGATTTTTACAGGGAAATTTATGCATGCAAATGCAAATCTTTTTGGGCAAAATATCAAGCACAATTTACTCTACAATATGTGATTTTTGGGGAATTTTTAGAACAATGGTTAATCAATGGCAAATTTAAAAGCAAGAAATGGGTAAAATTCACAAGTTTCCACAAAATAATTGATTATTAATTAACCATCAATCACAAAAATATCCACAATATATAAAAATGTAGAGAATTAAAAGATGAACATCGTGCTATTTTTTGAATAATAAATAACTGTCATGTAGAGGTCTAAAAGTAATGGGGAACACAAGGGTACAGTTGCAAATAAATATAAATAAAATAAATATCAAAAGTGCAGTGGGGGACCTAAGCGTAATTACTAGAAGTGGAGGGAGGCCTTCTACAAAATGACCAGAGGGGAACGTGCATGGCACGTACCCTCTGGGGTGGACTATTCTGCAATTCAGAGGAACCCGGGGGGGTGCTTATGTAATTTTCCCACGGGGCACGTGACCCCAGGGGATGATGCTCCTCACGTGATCCCTCTAGTCACGTGCCTCGCACGCGGGAAGGCCTCGGGCCTGAGCGCCTGGCCACGCGGCGGAGGCGAGAGGGCGGCTAACGTCGGGCCGACACACGCCAGGGGCGGTGGTGGAGATGCGAGGCGGTGGAGACCCGATTGGAGACGAAGGCTCGGAGGCAGAGGAGGACCGGTCAAAGGTGTGCTCCTGGCAAGCATGATGAAGGCGGAGGAGTTGTTGGCGTTGCAGACAATATTGGTGACGACGAAGGTTGGTCGGAGAGCAGTCGGAGGCGATCGATGCGGATGCAGGAGAATCGTGGGCGATGAAGCGTTGGAGGTCGAAGACCGCAGATGGCAGAGGTAGTCGACGACGAGGATGGATGTAGGCGGAGATGACAATCGGAAGGTGGAGCTTCATGGTTTCTCGGAGATGGAGAGATGAGGCGGAGGAAGGAGGGTGTACCTGGAGAGGAGGCTCAACGGCGTAGGAAGGCCGGAGCAAAGCAGTTGCTGATGGCGGAGCTACGACGAGGAAGGAGGTCCTCGGATCACGCCGATGGTGAGGGTTTCGCTGGCTGTCACTACTGGAGAAAGAACTCAACGTGCGAACGACGGATGGGTAGGACGAGGGATGACGAAGCTCTTAAATAGGCTGCGAGGGGTAGGCGGCGCGAGAGCTCCGGAGGTGGTTAGCCGCGAGCGAGAGAAGTGGATTTCGTTGGCGGCGCGGTCAAAGGACGACGGTTGCAAGGTTTGCGGCGGGGCGGTTTGTCGGTTGGTTGCGAGGTTGACGATGCTTATCGGCCGTCTGATCGGCCGAGATCGGTCGGCCGAGGATGCGACACGTGGCGAGGGGCGGGCTGAGGCAGTGCACGTGCGTTGCGTGTGCCTGTGAGGCACGTGCGACGCACGTGCCGTGACTTTAATTAATTAATTTTTTTTATGAAAATGAATTATAAAAAGCCCAAAAAACGCTGACACGTGGCGGCCCAAAGGGGTTGCCACGTGTCAGCTCCAGAAAAAACCGCAGATAAAGATTTTGTAAAATCAAGAATAAATAGCAAATGACCTCAGATCGAAAAAGCTCCTTCACAAAAAATGCTCAACTCAAAGAGATCTACAACTTTCATGGAGATATCAAAATCAAAATCGATCAAATGCACAAAGTGAATTTTTAGGGTATCCCATATGCATAAAATACCTAGATTTTTGGGGTTTGTAATTTTTTTGCCATTTTTAAACCAGATAAAAAAATCCGAAAAAATATAGGAAAAATCAAAGATAAATAAAGACACCTTAATCTAATTTTTTTGGAATTTTTATTAATAGGAAAATATTTACAAAAATATCGAGTCAAAAACCGCTAAAATACACAATGTACAAAAGAGGCCCAAAACCCAACTTTCACATACGAGCTCGGATTCACTTAAACTTGGTCTTGTTTTGAAGGTAATTGAATGTACATTAGTTCAAAAGTGAGTAGGATCAAATCGGACACTGGATGGGGAAGAAATGGGGCTTTTACTCTGAAAATCTTGAAACTAGGGTTTGGTTTTTTGGTCCACTTAACAGGGTTAGTGATTTTTTTTGTATTTTTTATTTATTCTTGTCAGTGATATGTACACAATGGAAGTAGTTTTGGATCATTCGGAGTTAGCATGAAGGAGTTAAAAATCTGGGAAGTTAGGCTATTTACAGGTCAATTTTGGCTGAGATTTTTGGCTTCTTATTTTGTGCAATCATAATGAATAAAATGCAATTCTTATGAAAACATGCATGAATGCTAATTATGCAGAATAGATGCAGATATGCTATTGATTTTGAGGGATTGGAGCTTAATTAATGAGATTTAGAGGGATGAATCCGAGATTCATTAGTGTCTCCCAGAATCTTTTTGGATTTTTAAAATTTTCTCATTTTTTGTATTTTGGGAGATTGCAAGCTCTCATGATTATCCTCAAGTGAATCCATATCCTCAAATAGTGGAGCAACATTCTGGCTCATATTTATGTTAAATAGATTGCTAATCCTCGAATTCATATGCTCGGTCATCTAGTTTAAGTTCTCAAGTGTGGAAATCATGAAAGGTGACTCCAAAATCCCAAGATCGGGTGGGTTGAATGAGGGTGGGTGAAAATCAAAGTCCTCCGATTCCTGAAATAATGGGTTAGGCGGATATGCATAAAAATCAGGTGGAAAGTCCTCTTGGAAAAAAGGAAGGTGGATCGTCTGGAGAGTGCGAGGCATCCACGAAGATCGGATTAAAATAACTCCAGTCGGCCATCTTCGAAATAAAAGACGGGATCGGGAGAGCATGAGGGTTAAGTCAAAAGATATGGAGAAAAAGGCGCAAATGTACAGAAGGATCGAGTGTGCACACAAGCAATCAAATACAATACAAACCTCAAGTTCACCAACTCAACTCAAAGTGAAGACCGTGATGGTTCGGTCAATTACCTTGTCAATTTTAGAGTTCGGTAAGAATACAATATATCAGAGCAATTTAGAGCGAGTTGTTAGGAACCCAATGCTCGCAGGAGACTATCCCAATCCCAAAGTTAGATCTTTCCCAGCCAGTATGAATTGCGGACCGTTTACCGACTACCCAATCAATTCAATCTGTTTAAGATGTCACGGGCTGCTTTACCGGTTACCGGAGAGATCCTCACTGGAGAATGACTAACCCAAGATAGTAGTCTGAAAAGAGTTCGGGCGTGGCTCTATCCTAGTGTGCGGGTCCCTCTCTCGCTCAAGTAAACCAAACAATGAGGGGGTTACTCTCCCCAAAACAATAATTTTCCCTTATATTTATTTAGGATCGAGTTTTCTTTAGCAGTCCCATATTTTAGGCAGTTGTCACTTGGTTAAAATATTTTCAAAGAATCGCCTGCCGAGTGTCCAATTTCCTTTTTAACTTATGTGAGTGAAAACAAGGAAGGAGATCGGAAATGCCAATGCGCGATAAAAAACAATGATGCATGCATGGGTTAGAGATGCGTACCTTGTCGCCAGCACTCTACATGCAAGTGATACGCGTAGAATTGAAATAAACTATCATATATGCAGACGCAAATGAATCGTTCTAGATGATGGCTTCTATTAACGGTCAAGAACAAGTTAATTTGACTAAGTCCAAATTACGCTCTACTGTATAGGCACAAAAATTTCTTATTTAGGGTGTTTGAACCTAATTAATTACCTGGATCAAGCAAATTAATTAAAGCAATTAAGAGGTAGCTCACGAAATCTGTGGGAAATAAAGAAAAATAAAGGCGATGAAAAAAAATCGATGAGGTCCCCCAAGTGCACCGACACTAGGTGAAACAGACCCCGCAAGAAATGAATGTCCGTTTACAAGAGGTCAAATGCTAGAAAAGAAAAACTCTCTCTCTCTCTTTAATATTTTTAATTCTTCTTCTCCTCTTCTCACGCTATCATGTGGTTTGGTGAAGAATCAAGCCGCCTCCACATCGCTTGGGTGGTTCGGCTTTCCTAGGATCGCCTCCTTCGCTCCAAGGGCCCTCGCAAGAAAAAGAAAAGAGAATGTATAAGAAATACAATTATCAAATACGAGAAAGAAAAATAAAACAGATGTAGTGGATATGAACAATGGAATAATGTGGCAAATTATAAACAGATATTTACAACCAAGAATAGCAGGTCAAAAGAGAAACCTAACTACCTTCGCCGTGCCTCCCTGACAACGGCGTCATTTTGTTGAAAACGGTTTTCTTGGTGATCGGATAAATTAATGGTAAAAATATCGTTGTTATCCCCAAAAATCCCGTGACAAACAACTTTTTTTATTTTTTGCTACTTATTAATTGTATAGCAGACATGGTCGAACTCAGGAAAGCTACAAATTCTGAGGGTTATTCAATTAATCAAGAATTAATTAAGAGAAAAACAAGAATCTCAAAGGACAACTATCCTTGGTTTTTGTTATTTTTTATTTTTTAATTTTTTTAATTTTTTATTTCTATTTTTTATTTTCTAATTATCAAACTTTTAGTGGTTTTTAGTTTAGCAATTTTTTTATTTTCAAAAATAATGGAGAAAAATGCACGAGATATGAAATACACGCACCAACTCTTTTTTTTGTAATTTTTAATTTATAAAAAAAGCTCAGAAAAAATCCAGAGAAAATATTTTTGGGTTTTTAAGTTTTGAAATATTTTTGGGAATTTTTATTGAATTTTCAGATTTTTTGTTTTACTAAAATCAAACAGTGAGAAAATGCGAAAATGTGCACAACCTGGAGTAATTTACAGCTTAAAAATATTTTATGTACCCAAAACTCCTGACAATTATTTTTATGACAAACTACATGCAAATATCTACAAATGGGAACTGAAATCACATTTTTGAGATTTTTGTAGAATTTTTTATGATTTTTATAAGATTTTTGGTATTTTTCTAATTTTAGGGTTTTTATAAATAATTAATGCACGAAATTTGCACAGAAGTTAAAAGACAATGAAATAAAGCTACCATATTTTTTGAAATTTTTGGAATTATTTTCGAATTTTTATGAATTTTTGAATTTCAGAAAGCTAAAAATGATATTTTTTTGATTTTTTAATAATAATAAATGAAGACGAAATGCAATGAAAATTTTATGCTAGATGGATATGCACATCAGGAGCATATCATACATTTTCAAAAAAAATAGACTAATAAAAATATTTATTTCAGTAGAAGAATCATGCAAATCAATGTCTGAATAATAGGGACTGAAATGCAAATAGTTTAGGTTCTTGCATTAAATAAATAACAAATGATAAATGGAGGAGTTTTTTTGCAATTTACCCAAACATGCGTGCTATGCACGCGACTTGAGGCTTTGGCTGGACTTCTTTGCAAATTGGAGAGCTTCGGGGGCTAAGATGCAATTTTGATTCTGTCCAACGTCTTATGCAAATTTGAGAACTTCCAGGAGGATATTTGTAATTTTCCCAATTCTTAATGCAAGCCCTAGGTTCCTTCGTCGTTTCTTCAAATCAAGGGCACAGTCGCCGCCCTTCTTCTCCCCAAGCACAAGGGGCAAGGGCTGGATGTCAGGTAGTGAGCGGCGTGCGGCTTGGTTGCGATGGCGGCGCGCGTGGATCTTCAAGGCTTCAGAGGTGGTGATGGCCGAGGGCGAGCTTGGTGAAGATAAGCGCCGCTTGGAGGTTGATGGAGGGGAGGCTCAATTCATGTGATGGTGGTTGTCAAGAGATGGAGGCGCTCTGGAGGGGCACCGCGAACGACTGCTGAGATGGCGGCGGGCTTGCGGTCAATGGAGGAGGTCCGTTTTAAGGCGGCAGTGGTGGATGTCCTGGTGCTAGTGCGACGATAGTGGTCGTGGTCGGAGAAGATGGTGGGGAGGGGCGACGACGCCTGGAGGGCGGCCCGCACCGTGCGGCCTCGCGCGGGTGGTGGGCGAGCTCCGCCTGTCGCGATGGCGAGGTGGAGCGGGACGTTGGAGGCAGAAGGTCGGGCCGCTGCGTGGGGCGACTGAAGCTGAGAGGTGCACGGCGGGCGGCCCCCTGTGGCTAGGGGGCGGGCGGCCGTGTTCTGCTTTTTTTTATTTTTTATTTGTATTTTTTGTGTAAATCAGAAATAGAAACAGAAAAGATATATTTTCTTTTATTATTTTTTTAATCTGAAAATTAAAAATAGAAAATAAGACAAAATTTTTATTTTTTAAGATTATCCTGCAAAACCAATGTTAGAGAGAACAAGAAAACAAATAATTTTTTTGTATTATTATTTTTTATTTATTTACAAATAGAAAAATGAACGAGGATCCGACGGAAATGAAAGGAATCAAATCCGATTCTCCGACCACCGTGCGTGGTCGGAGTTGATATATCGTGGGAGGTAGAAATTGAACGCGGAGAGATCAAGAATCGTGGGATGAAAAATCGAGTCAAAATGGATCAAATCGTGATGGAATTAATGACCTAAATAAAGAAATTGATGATGAAATAGAAGTGCGAGAAATAAAACTACGACTAACCTAGATAAAAATAAGAAAAATGTGGATCTCACCTTTAGAGCGAAAATGGACCGTGATCGCCTCGACGAAGGCCGACTCGCTGTTACCGGACGACTCGGAGGCTAGGCACTTTTCTCGACGAAATTTTCTTTCAGCGATTGGGCTCCTCTCTCTTAAGGTTGATCAAGTTGGAATGATGGAGAAGGAGCCATATAAATAGAAAAGATAGAGATGAAATTTGATTTTTTGAATTTTTTGGTGGAAGAGATAAGAGAGATGAAAATTAAAATGAGATAAAGATAAAAAGAGATAAAACTATTTACAAAATTATATTTTTTTGAATTTTCGTCACTTTATTTATTTGAATTAAAAAATATTATTTTTTTATTTTTTTATGGTGCTTAATTAAACATAGCAACTATATACATATATGACATTATATACAAGGGTAAATGAGGAAATTAGCTTCTTTTTTGTTTTATTTTTTATTTTTATTTTTATTTTAAATAATTAGTAAGAATAATTTACATATATATACAAATACAATATTTACAAAATACATGGGAAAATTGCACAAACTACCCCGGAAAAACTTTTTACTCGTAACTCAAAAATTATGAAATCACAACCATTTTAAAGATAATTTTATTTAGAATCCAATGGAAGTGAGATTGGTTTAATTTGAGTTCATATGGAGCCGGAATTGATCTTACAATTAGTACTTAGTGGCTTTTTCCAAGTGTGGTTACTTTTATTCTGTACATGATTTTATTATGCAATTATTTTTATTAATTAGAACACATTTTTATTTACAACTTTGATTTTGAAAGTTTTTTGATTTGAGGTCAATTAAGACACAAATAAATTAGTGTTAATTTTATACAGATATACACAAAATAAGTGAGAAGTATTTACAACAACACACATACATTTTTTGGATTTTCTGCTTAAGGACCCTATCTCCTCCTACTTTATTCCTGGTCAATCAGGTCAAGTCTTGACCTTCTCTCAGGGTTTGGGTCAGGTTGTATACAGTCTTCTTTTTTTTTCTTTATTTTCTTTATTTTTCCTTTCTTTCTTTATTTATTTTAGGTTATAATAATATACAGATATGCAATATTTACACACAGATGCAAGTTAGTAAGAATATGGAATTAGTGTTATATGCAGGTGTTTTATAAGGGATTTTAAGTTAAAATAAATGAGTAAAGATGATGAGTCACAGATTCATCAGAGACTCGATCAATGGTCTTAGAGTTGAACCTTACCGAATCCATCAACATCATTTATTTTCATGTTGAGATTAAATCGAGCTCATTTCACTTGATTATCAATTTTTTCCATAATCCAGACATTTAACATATACATTAATGTCCTATATGGTCTACATTTTCCGAATCAAATTCATAAAATTCAAGGTCTAATTGGGTCCACAATCCTTGAATGATCGATCATCCAACTTCAATGATCGATAAGTAGCGGTCGATCATAAAGCCAACCATGATCTATCATTTTGGGCGAAATGAAATATAACCTTAAGGCATGATTGCTCAGGCATGATCATTCAACTAAAATTTATGATCGATCACACCTAGACAGAATCTAGAACCACTCAACGACATCACGTGAAATCACTCCAATCGATGACTCGACTACACCATTGTGTTCTCGCTAACACCCACATCAAGAATATCTACTTGGATTGCACATGCACCACTGATTGGTCAGAAATCTAAAAATGTGATGTAATAAGTTGCCCATTGTGCTCAAAACTGCAACGAAATGCGATAATAACCTGGCAATATGTAGCTTGTATCCCCCTTAATCCAACGGTATAAAAACATCGCAAATCCGACAACAAATGGAGGGTTACAAATCGAACCTCGATACCATCCCCATGACTCTCCCTAGTTTGTAACGATTGTTTTGCGATGTTTTGCATAAATTCTCACCCTTCATGTGCCTCCCCATGTCGAGGTATATGCGATGGTGCCCTCGGATCTTCGATCGACAATAAAAAATTTATCTTGTGGTGGAGCTCTGATGAGGCTAAGTCGTTTGGTTGGCCAAATCACTTAAGCTCACCTCCCTTTATATAGACTTGAGCATAATCATATCCGGGTACAAAAGCCTTAAACCGTTTCTAGTTTGCCCGTAACTTCCTCATATGAACTCCAATTTTGATGTTCCTAGGCTCGTTGGAAAGCTCTTGATGAGTACTACAAGATAAACTCATTTGTCTCATTTAGACAATGGATCATGGTTGAAACTTAGAATTAGTATATTTCCATACTTAGAGATCTTACATTTTGTAGTTTTGTTGTTGCCTTTACGTGTACCCTTTTTGAGAGATGTATATCATATTTGTATGGATATTATAGCGATACAAGTATGAGGCATTTTGTGGACATGGTTACTTGTTGAATGTAAATGAGAAAAGTTTACTGCATTTTCTACTACCTTTTTATGCTATGCTTCTAGCTTTCTATGCTTTGAATGTGGAGTTGCATAAGTGGATTGGAATGTCGATTATTTGGATTCCGATGGCATCACACACAAGAGCTTGAGGAACATGACCCGTTGATGATAGCATTAGGGCTCGATTCAAGAAGCAATGAGGGAGAAGGATCCAATGACCATATGTAATCGTGTGCTCGAATCATGTAGAGCTCTGTCATGTCGACCGTGGAGTAAAAATCTTATCGGTTCTTGAACATGTATCTCCATGCGATTCTATCACTCCCCACCTTACACCTCACACGCTGATCAAAATACAAATTAATCAAGAATCCGATAGTTGGAGCTCTCTCGAGGTGCCACATGTCCACCCAGGTAATATGCGCCTAAGCCATCACATTCTTAATGCATGTTTTTTCAGCGTGGATTTTTTTTCATTTGAAAATACCATCATGTATTTGAGCCATAATTTTAAAATTCATCCTTGCTAATTTTATGTGCAACAAAATGTTATATCGTAGATCAACTTTTTCTTTATCTATTTCATCTTTCCATAGTTATTTGCATTATGTGGGACTAATTATAATTAATGTTTAACTTTTTCAAAATATTATACTTTATTCAATTTGCATAATTAGTGCAGGCTAATTAGTTCTTACCGGAAAAAAACTTTGTCTATCATTTTGGCCTCAAAAACCCTAGCAAATGCGTGTAAATACCATTAATTACAACATTTTAGCATTCATGCATGTGCAAGTAAATAATGTATAAAATAATGTATTTAAAGCTAAAATTATAGAATAAATAAAAGAAAAGAAAAAGAATAAAATATTGTAAATATTTTATGACCCATAACCTCGAGACCTAGGCGTCTAGATGACTAGGTCGATAAGGAATAAAGTAGGGGGAGATAAGGGCCAAAAATACAATAAAAATTCCTTTTGTTTAATTCATTCTTTAATTATTTTGAGACCTATTTTTTGTCCCACCTTTTATACTTCAAATAAAGAAACTTCGTACATAAAAGTTGCATATAATTAAATAAAGAAAAATACAAAATTGATTTCACTCAAATATAATGCACAGATAAAAAGTTATGATCTGAATAAGATTCCTGAATCCCAATTTCCCAGACCCATATCTCTTAAATAAAAACTCAAAATCTATCAAACTCACCTTTAATTGTATATAATTTTCAATAATCTATTTAATGAAGGTGGTTCATATTTTTCAGAGTTACGGTTTAAAAGTTGAGTTTTGGACCCCTATTGTATACTATATCGATTAAAATATTCATTTTATTTGTTATTCATTATTTTTATTATTTCATATTTTTATTATTCCATATATTATTATATATGTACATATTAAAACTGGAATAAAATGATAAATAAAACATTAAAAAATAATAAAATTCTTGTATAAAATACATAGATGAATTACCAATGTACTGTGTTAGAATCACATTTTTTGCCGTTTTCGCTGATTTTTGGAGGACGCATCGTGCATCTTTTAACGATGAATCCTTATTGACTTTTTCTCCCCATATATCCATTATACATGCCTAGGGTATATATGGAGGAATGGATTATGGATTCGTCTTATTATCGTCGATCTTTGGAGCACGTTCATCATGTTGTCTGACCCCCCCTCTGCTGTGCGTAAGAACATTATTTTTTGTCCGAATTCTCGGATTTTTCAAGGTCGACCCTTTCACCCAATGACTAAGATTCCTTCATGACTTTTTCTCCTTGATGTACCCTCATACATGCCCAGAGGTTGTTTGAAGGATTGGATCCATGATACACTCAATATTCATCGATCCATGGAGCATGTTCATCACATTGTACAAAAAACCCTCTGTTGCTGTCAGAACAGCTTTTTCGCCTTGGTTCTCCTAATTTTGGGGCTCGCACCTTTCATTTTTTGGCGTCGACTTCTTCTTGGATTTTTCTCTTTGTACATCTGGGATACACGCCAGGTGCTTGAATTTTCCAAGATTGCCCTCGTTCGCCCGTGATCATTCATTGAAGGGCACGCCATCACCACTTGTACATAAACCACCTCCATTCTTCCCTCTCATTTTTTAACCGCTTTTAACCTAAGTTTAGACATCCAAGTTGCAGCCATGGGTCTCCTGTGACAGAGAATAGATCCCAGCTCCTTGTTGAGGTACGGCGGTGGCTTGAGGCTCGTTCCACCACCATCTCCGGCCACCTTGGCCGTGAGGTCCATCTCGCCATTCTTGGCTTGAGGTTTCGCATTTTCTTTCATTTTTTTTGCTTGTTTTCTTGCTCTTTATTCACTTGTAGATCATAGATTTATTCTAGCATTTTGTTTACTTGCTTTGGTCACCTAATCACCCATTTCACCCCTCATCGGAGCAAGCTCCGGCGAGCTTCCATTCCACTTATCCTCACGGTACACCCCTCTTCATCCTCCTCGACGCGGCTCACATCTCAACGCCGCCATCCTCCGCTATTCTACGTATCCTCATACACAACCTCCTCCATTTTCAGCCACATACGGTGGTCGGAGCACATCCTTCTTCCCTCACCAAATCGAAGGAAAACCCATTCATATCCCATTTTTTGTGTACCTAACATCTTGGCCGAGTTTTGTACTCGAGCCCTTCTTCTAATTGTAGGTACGTTGGAGCACCTTCACGCACATCCCCTTATTGTCCAAGAGAAGCTTTACGCCATCTGGATTAGTGGGACATTTTGCAATCACGTCCCCACGTTTTTGGTATATTTCGGAAAGTTTTTGAGTACATTTTTGAACTGCAATTTCGTATTTACTTTTTCATTGTACCCCTGCACTCAAATGGCTATAACTCATTCGTCTGAACTCGGTTTTTTGTGAGATTTTTTTGTTAGAAAGATGTTTAAGAGTTCTACATCATATCCAAATTTCAGAATTTTCTGATGCACGAACTATTTATGACGAATTTATGAAGTCAGAGTACTGATTGGGCTTGTTTTGTTGATAACGCTTTGAATACTCAATATCACTTGCTCATTTTTTGATATGTTGTAGGAATTAGTAGTGCCGAATTTATGTGCAAATTTCAACAAAAGATATTGCGATTTGTGTCCTGTAGAATTTCTACAATATTTAGAGTCATTGATTTATTTCTAGAGCACCGTTTATCTATTTGAAAATCTAAAAATATGTCCGTGTACCCCTGAGTTGTTCTACAACCAGTGATTTTTGTTGTATTTTTTATCCTCTTGTTTGATTAGTCAAAAAAATCAAAAATATCATTTCTACCTTCCTGCAGTCTTTTATTTTTAATATATTCATTCCTTTTTGAAAATTCCAAAAAAGTTATATTTTGTTTGAATCTGTATGTTTTAACTTCAGACAAAAATCATTAAAAATTTCAAAAGAAAACTCCTAAAAATAACAAAACATCAAAAACCTTGATAGAAATCTTTAAAATTCCACAAAAAACCTAAAAATATAAATTTAGTTTTTGAATTTTCCTTATTTCATTATCTTTTTTTTAATTAATTTGAGGAATTTTGGATACTGTTTGATATTTTTCATCCTCATTTTAATTTCGACCAGCAACTTATCTCACTGTTTACTAGTATTTTTGCCCTTAAAAATACTATATAAAATTAGGAAAAATCTAGAAAAAATCACAAAAACATTAGAAAAATATAAAAATCACAAAAAAACATTCCATTTACTGTATTTTGAGCATTTTCCCTATTTTTATCCCTCTCTTATCTCTAGTGTACATATATATTCCTTATATGCATTCTATCTTTATTAAAAGAAAAAGAAAATATAAAAATACAAAATATAAAAAGAAAATACAAAATCAGTAAATTAAAAACCAAAATATAAAAATATAAAATCAAAAATTAAATAAAAAATATAAAATTCAAAACCCACAAAAATAGCACTTGTAGGCATTTTCTCACTTTCACATAGATCTTTGTGCTTTCCTGCCTTGTTCTATCTTGTTTGCTTCCTGAGTTCGACACTCTACACACTTGCACACTATACATATTTTTGTAGAGTTAATGATAAATTTTAACTCCACTTTGCTTCTCATTGTTTGATCGATACTGTGGGTCAATTGTTGATTGTATCCGGAATTCTGAGCGGTCAACGCATCGACTGTTGATCCGCCTTGTGGATCAATATGACCGCTCGATTTTTGGCTTAATCAGAGGTCCGTTTCAAGGTGTCGGTGGTGGATGTCTTGGTGCTAGTGCGATGGCAGTGGCCGTGGTCGGAGAAGATGGTGGGGAGGGGCGGTGGCGCCTGGAGGGTGGCCCGCACCGTGCGGCCTCGCGCGGGCGGTGGGCGAGCGCCGCCTGTCGCGGTGGCGAGGTGGAGCGGGACATTGAAGGTAGAAGTTCGGGCCGCTGCGTGGGGCGGCTGAAGCTGAGAGGTGCACGGCGGGCGGCCCCCTGCGGCTGGGGGGTGGGCGACAATGTTCTGCTCTTTTATTATTATTTTTTATTTGTATTTTTTGTATAAATCAGAAACAAAAACATAAAAAGATATATTTTCTTTTATTCTTTTTTTAATCCAAAAAATTAAAAATAGAAAATAAGAAAAAAAATATTGTTTTTTTTATTTTTTAAGATTATCCTGCAAAACAAATGTTAGAGAGAACAAGAAAACAAATAATTTTTTTTGTATTTTTATTTTTTATTTATTTACAAATAGAAAAATGAACGAGGATCCGGCGGAAATGAAAGGAATCGAATCTGATTCTCCGATCACCATGCGTGGTCGGAGTTGATAGATCGTAGGAGGTAGAAATTGAACGCGGAGAGATCAAGAATCGTGGGATGAAAAATCGAGTCGAAACATATCGAATCTTGATGGAATTAATGACCTAAATAAAGAAATTGACAACGAAATAGAAGTGCGAGAAATAAAACTACAACTAACCTAGATAAAAATAAGAAAAATATGGATCTCATCTTAGGAGCGAAAATGGACCGTGATCGCCTCGACGAAGGCCGACTCGCTGTCACCGGACGGCTCAGAGGCTAGGCACTTTCTCGATGAAATTTTCTCTCGGAGATCGGGCTCCTCTCTCTAAAGATTGATCAAGTTGGAATGATGGAGAAGGAGACATATAAATAGAAAAGATAGAGATGAAATTTGAATTTTTTGGTGGAAGAGATAAGAGAGATGAAAGTTGAAATGAGATAAAGATAAAAAGAGAGAAAACTATTTACAAAATTATCTTTTTTTTTGGAATTTTCGTCACTTTATTTATTTGAATTAAAAAAATGTTATTTTTTTATTTTTTATAGTGGTTAATTAAAAATAGCAATTATATACATATACTATATACATATATGACATTATATACAAGGGTAAATGAGGAAATTAGCTTCTTTTTTATTTTAATTATTTTTATTTTATTTTTATTTTAAATAATTAGTAAGAATAATTTATATATATATACAAATACAATATTTACAAAATACATAGGAATATTGCACAAAGTACCCCAGAAAATCAACTTTTTACTCGTAACTCCAAAAATTATGAAATGACAACCATTTTAAAGATAATTTAATTTAGAATCCAATGGAAGTGAGATTAGTTTAATTTGAGTTCATATGGAGCCGGAATTGGTCTTTCAATTAGTGCTTAGTGGATTTTTCCAAGTGTGGTTACTTTTATTCTGTACATGATTTTATTATGCAATTATTTTTATTAATTAGAACACATTTTATTTACAACTTTGATTTTGAAAGTTATTTGATTTGAGGTCAATTAAGGCACAAATAAATTAATGTTAATTTTATACAGATATACACAAAAGAAGTGAGAAGTATTTACATCATCACACACATTTTTTGGATTTTCTGCTTAAGGACCCTATCTCTCCCTACTTTATTCTTGGTCGATCAGGTCAAGTCTTGACCTTCTCTTGGGGTTTGGGTCAGGTTGTATATAGTCTTCTTTTTTTCCTTTTTTTCCTTTATTTTCCTTTCTTTCTTTCTTTATTTATTTTAGGTTAAAATAATATACAAATATGCAATTTACACACAGATGCAAGTTAGTAAAAATATGGAGTTAGTGTTATATGCAGGTGTTTTATAAGGGATTTTAAGCTAAAATAAATGAATAAAGATGATGAATCGCAGATTCATCAGAGACTCGATCGATGGTATTAAGAGTTGAAACATAGATCCGAAGGTGTACGTAAGATGGTCAAACTCATCCTCGTCGAACCTTACCGAATCCATCAACATCATTTTTTCATTTTGAGATTAAACCGAGCTCATTTCACTTGATTATCAATTTTTCCATAATCCAGACATTTATCATATATATTAATGTCCTATATGGTCTACATTTTCAGAATCAAATTCATAAAATTCAAGGTCTAATTGGGTCCACAATCCATGAATGATCGATCATCCAACTTCAATGATCGATAAGTAGCGATCGATCATAAAGCCAACCATGATCTATCATTTTGGGCGATATGAAATATCAACCTTAAGGCATGATTGCTCAGGCATGATCATTCAACTAAAATTTATGATCGATCACTCATGGACAGTAGCTGGAACCACTCAACGACATCACGTGAAATCGCTCCTATCGATGACTCGACTACACCATTGTGTTCTCACTAACACCCACATCAAGAATATCTACTTGGATTGCACATGTGCCATTGATTAGTCAGAAATATGAAAATGTGATGTAATAAGTTGCCCATTGTGCCCAAAACTGCGGCGAAACACGATAATAACCCGGTAATATGTAGCTTGTATCCCTCTTAATCCAACGATATAAAAACATCGCAGATCCAACAACAAATGGAGGGTTAAAAATCGAACCTCGGTACCATCCCCACGACTCTCCCTAGTTCGTAACGATTGTTTTGCGATGTTTTGCATGAATTCTCGCCCTTCATGTGTCTCCCCATGTCGAGGTATATGCGATGGTGCCCTCAGATCTTCGATCGACAATCAAAAATTTATCTTGTGGTGGAGCTCTGATGAGGCTAAGTGGTCTGGTTAGCCAAATCACTTGAGCTCAGCCCTCTTTATATAGACTTGAGCATAATCAGATCCGGGTACAAAAGCCTTAAATCGTTTGTAGTTTGCCCGTAACTTCCTCATATAAACTCCAATTTTGATGTTCCTAGGCTCGTTGGAAAGCTCTCGACGAGTACTACAAGATAGACTCATTTGTTTCATTTAGACAATGGATCATAGTTAAAACTTGAAATTAGTAGATTTCCATACTTAGACATCTTATATTTTGTAGTTTTTGTTGTTGCCTTTACTTGTACACTTTTTGAGAGATGTATATCATATTTGTATGGATATTATAGTGATACATGTATGAGGCATTTTGTGGACATGGTTACTTGTGAATGTAAATGAGAAAAGTTTACTGCATTTTCTACTACCTTTTTATGCTATGCTTCTAGATTTCTATGCTTTGGATGTGGAGTTGCATAAGTGGATTGGAATGTTGATTATTTGGATTCCGATGGCAACACACACAAGAGCTTGAGGAACATGACCCGTTGATGATAGCATTAGGGCTCGATGCAAGAAGCAATGAGGGAGAAGGATCCAATGACCATATGTAATCGTGTGCTCGAATCATGTAGAGCTCTGTCATGTCGACCGTGGAGTAAAAATCTTATCGGTTCTTGAACATGTATCCCCATGCGATTCAATCACTCCCCACCTTACACCTCACAGGCTGATCAAAATCCAAATTAATCAAGAATCCAATAGTTGGAGCTCTCTCGAGGTGCCACATGTCCACCCAGGTAATATGCGCCTAAGCCATCACATTCTTAATGCATGTTTTTTCAGCGTGGATTTTTTTTTTCATTTGAAAGTACCATAATGTATTTGAGCCATAATTTTAAAATTCATCCTTGCTAATTTTATGTGCAACAAAATGTTATATCGTAGATCAACTTTTTCTTTATCTATTCATCTTTCCATAATTATTTGCATTATGTGTGACTAATTATAATTAATATTTAACTTGTTGAAAATTATCACACTTTATTCAATTTGCATAATTAGTTCAGGCTAATTCGTACTTACCAGGCAAAAAACTTTGTCCATATTTTCAAGCTCTACAATATATCTAAAAATCAACTAAAAAGGATTGTAATATGTTTCTTAAGTTATTAGTTTTCTCGGGTAAGTAGTTGAATGATTTTGATTATAACGTCTTAAAAATCATCTTTGTTTATTTTACAAAATGAAAAATATGTGTGTGTTAATTACAAAATTGTCCTGCTTTGATATTTTTAGGTAATCATGTACTAAAAATCATCCCTTGTAATGTTTAACTATAATAAGTTCACACGTTGTCAAGAAAATACTGGAGGGGGCGTTCGGTTCGAGAATAAGCATGAATAAGGATGGAGAATAAGGCTATTCTCCGTTCGACTGGATGATAGGAACAAGTAGAATAAGCCATAATAAGTGTTATTCTCTGTTTGTTTGGCTATTGGGGGGTTAAGGGATAAGGTTGAATAGTTAAAGTTGTTCGTTGTTATTTATTTTGGAGAGATGGGTTATGTAGTGAATTGTAACATATAATTGTCACTTGCAAACCAACATGAACTTCAACTTGAAAATTAAATATCCAAAATCCAGTAAGCCAAAGATCAATGTGTACTGTTTATTGCAATATGACATGCTTAGCATACACCGGTTCCTCTGGAATCTCATGCGCGGAAGTTGATCCAGCCGTCATCCGGGCAATCACTCTCTCCTTCTCCCATAGCCGACGTTGGGTTTCCTCTAGTTTCTGAATGGAGAATTCTTTCAAAAATTCCAGCACATTTATTAAATCCGCTAAAGTAGCCTCTCTGCTAGCATGGACATGCGTCGGGGTCAATGACGATGGATTTACCTTGTATCCATAGGATATTCGCACGGAACTATGTGATTGGATAGTTGCCCTTATTGGGTTGGATAAATCAAATATAAATGTATTTAATGGGAAAAATTACATCCTCTGTGCGCATGTACCACAAATGATCCTCGACGTCCTCGTGTCTACGCAAGTCCTCGAATAGCAGGTCTGCATCGTCCGGGCAGAAACATCTACACCCATGAGTCTTAGTCCGGTCGCAACGAAACATGACCATAACTAGGTTGGGTTCTCGGAGAAATGTAGAATGCCATTAAGTAAAGACCATAGTTGTGAAAGAATGAAGCTTTGTACTAATTATTAAAAAAGGGTAAGTAAGTTATGAAATTTTTCCACCAAGAATTGTTGGACATATTACTTTTCTCAATTAAAAATGGATACATCATCGATATATTCTTCCAAACAGTAAACATAAAACGTTAATAAGAAAAGATGGAGAGACGCAATCATCTGATGAGAAGGATAAGCGTTCTCCCACATGGTTGCTGCCAAACCATCACGCAACACCTCTCTAGCTCGGATGGCTTCCTCGAAGACCCTGATATCGCTCACCATGAAGTTGTAATCGAAGTCCTCGTCACGTGTCCTGGATTCCAGAAGGACCCGACCTTGTGCTGAGTCATGTGTAAATGCACTGAATATTTGATCCCCGCCTTGAACATCGTGGATAAAGTTGATGATCATGCAACATGCCATTACAACCATTACATGTTTCTCAAAGCTGTAGAATGATCGCTCACTGATTGCCTCGAAGAGAGCCTTCATTATCCGAATGTTCGTTCGACATATGGCCAGAGATGTGAATGTCGATGATTGTACATCTCCTTGGGCCTGACATAGCTGCGGCCCCTCTGAGCCTTAAACTGGGGGGTGTGTGCAATGACTCCGCAGTATGACGTAAGGAAGGTATTCGTGTTCGCGTATCGACAGTCTAGAAGGAACTTTCGTCCAATCGGTACACGAAAACCTCCCTCATCCAAGGCCCACCTCTACACCTTCATGTCAGCGGCTGGCCCCTCCCACCCGACGACCATGTATAGAAATCTGTCACTGAAGTACATGCCATCACATTATGTGCTAGTGTTTGGTGCATGCTCCTGAACTTTGGCGCAATATTTGCCAGGACATTCATGGGGTTAATCATCCCATCAATCGCTCCAATCACATCCTAACAATAGAGACCAGCTTCCATATCGTGCTACTCATTTGAAAAGATTTTACATGGACATGACATGACAATTTCGAAGGTTTACTTTGAAATATGGATAGAAGTTGCTATTATCGACTATAACATCCAATGTCGGGCAATCTTCTACTGCATGCGGATGAAATCATCTCTCAATGAGACGATGCGTGTAAGGATATTGTTGAGATGATTTGAAATGGTATCATTATAATATCAGAAATGTTCACAAAGCACCCGATTCTTCACTTTATAGCCGAGGTAATACAACAATATGCAGAGGGACTCCTCGACCTTTAGGTGCCTCGAATCCTTTAGGCTCGCCCTCTCCTTTAGGATGGCACATAGGTGTAAGATGGTGCCAGGATACATCTGAAAAACCTCATACTATCGACCAACGTGATCGTGCAACATCTCCTAGATCCAGATATGACATGTACGCATGGAGGTGTGCTTTGGCATCCGGGGGATGTAACTGCCAAGCAAGTTCTCCCCATCATCCTTGTCCTCTAGGACTACATGTAGATATGTCATCTTCAACATGATCAAGTTGTACCTCATCGCGACGATTGCCGCCATGCCCTCCATTGGTGAGCTACAGCTCCTAGAATTATTGATAAAAATTATGGTATGGGACCATCATGACGCAAAATAAATATTTGAATAGATGGTTATATTGAAAAGTGTTACAAACTAGACGATAATATAAAAAGTGTCACAAACTAGAAGGTAATATTAAAAAGTGTCACCAACTAGGATAGTACCTAAGGTTTAACTTACAATAATTTTAATACAAGCCAAATCAATTAATACAAACCTACATATTGTTCGTCAACACATAAATTTAATACAAGCCAAATCAATTACCACGACAAGGGTAGTTCCTAATGTTAAACATGCAATCCTTAATGGCATCATCACAACCCCCAAAACAGTTATTTTGAATCATCATTACGACTTGTTGAGCTGAATGCTTACCCATGCAACTAACTCAGCTGGTACAGACTTGGCACGATTGAAGATGATCCGTTCATACGGGTCATGGAGGCTGTGTGAGAGCTAGATTGGTGCCTTCGGAACCAGATAGGATGCAACGACTCTAACTCATCAATAATCTCCTCGACCCCTTCACGGGGATCCTTAGGGGTCCGCTCTTGGATCTGCTCCCTTTGCAGCTCCAACATTTTGTACCGTTAGATGAACCACGTCCTCACCTAAAGCCTGTGAAGTTAGGGGGCATCATCACACCGGGAATGCTTGCTACCCAATGTATGTACCCCCGAATCCATGTGTCATCTCCTCCTGGATGTTTGAGTAGCCCCCCCTCCAATTGGATCGGGCACCTCACGCACATCAATTTCCACTTCTCGGTCATCCTCGAATGCATATTGTGTCCCTGTATCCCATTCAAAAAGGCCGCAAACGACCTTGGTGGTGCATTTTTGGAGGAGAAGGCGTATGTACCCTTCGCAGTGTAGTTTTCTACCATTGCATCCACCAGGTCGTAAAGAGGGAAGGATTTTCTTCTACATGGCATGTAGGACTTGTCGATCTGAAGGCAATATTACGTGATGAAGTGCTAAAAAATAATCTTGAAATCTATATTAGGGTTCTAACGAATTTACATACCGTAAGCCAGACCTCCTCATCAGGTTCGACTAATGTACATGAGACGAGTCCCACCCCCAACCGCTCTTTGTCAATAGGTATACGAATGACATAGTCCTCTTTATTGTCTTTCATTGATTGTTTAGCTTCGTCTTGTCCTAGTTCTTCCTCGTCTGCTTATTGAAGTGTGCAATGATGTTATGCCATGCCGGCAGTGTGAACGACCCTCCAACCCAGTCCCCTATGTTAAAGTGGTGCTTGAACAACTGAATAAGACAATCGTCCATCGCGGGCGTCCACTTCACTCGGTGGGCAGGAGACTCATCGTCCCCATCGTGCAACCCTGATGCGCCTGCACCTCCCGTGACCAACCTGTATGGTTGGGGTTAAATAGCTTAAGCACATTCTAATTAAGAGGTAGCACCTTAACCCTAACTAGAGGATAGGTCAATGATTCTTCATGAACCAAAAAACAAAAAGAGTTGGATAAGACTCAAAAGTTATAGAATCCAATGAGGAGCATATTCCTCACATCAGGAGTTGAACATCTCCCAGTAGGGCAACAACTGAACAACAAACACGACAAATTAGGATAAAGCATAACAAGATGCATCATAAAGTAGCAACAAAGTAACTCTCAGCTCAATATCCACCTTAACACAACAAATAGGTTTCATAAAGTGGCTCTCAGATCAAGCTCAAACATCATAAAGCAGCAATCAAAATGCATCATAAAGCAGCTACAAAGCAACTCTCAGGTCAAGATCCACTAATAGAGCATTATATGAAGAGCAAACAAAACAAATAGGGTCCATGGGGCATTGTAAGATTGCATCGTTCAGATCAAGCTCAAACATCATAGAGCAACGACCAAGATTGGCAACCAAGACCAACAAAAACACATCAAAGAGCATCAATAGAGCAACTCTCAGCTCAATCTCCAACAAATAGGGTATCAAATGAAGAGCAAACACAACAAATAGGGGTTATACAAATCCTCCCATAAAGGGAGACATCATGGGGTGTTTTCTAATGAAACAAAATTCGTAGCAGCATTGCAGGATTGCATCTCTCAGATCAAGCTCAAACATCATAGAGCAACAAGCAACAAGAACATCCAAGACGAACAAAAATGCATCACAGAGAAGCAATAGAGTTGCTCTCAGTTCAATCTCTGACCAATAGGGCATCAAATGAAGAGCAAACACAACAAATAGGGTCCTTACAAATCCTCCCATAATGGGAGACACACAAGGTTGTTTTTTTAATGAAACAAACATCGTAGCAGCTTTGCAGGACTGTATCTCTCAGATCAAGCTCAAACATCATAGAGTAGCAACCAAGATGGGCATCCAAGACCAATAAAAAACGCACCACAGAGTAGTAGTAGAGCAACTCTCAACGTAATCTCCAGCCAATAGGGCATCAAATGAAGAGCAAACACAACAAATAGGGTCCATACAAATCCTCTCACAACAAATTTGGATACACTATCTAACAAGCCACAACTAATGTACATTCGAGAACAACAACCACACATCATTGAGCAGCATCAATCAAACAACGAACAAGAACATCCAAAAACACATACCAGGCAGCGTAGAGAAGCAGCAGAGTAGCTCTCAGCTCAAGCTTCAGCCAATGGGGCACCAAATGAATATTGACAAATGAACACTATAATAAGCTCATTAACATCTCACCGCAAATGACAATCTTAGATTAAAGTAACAGTATACCAACAATCAACATGGACATCCAAGACTAACAACAATGCATCACAGAGCAGCAATGGAGTAGCTCTCAGCTCAAGCTCCACCCAATAGAGCATCATATGAAAAGCAAAACATATCAAATAGGCTCCATACAAATCCTCCCATCAAGGAAGACAAGGTGTTTCAAATGAAATGTACATCATAGTAGGATTGCAACCCAAATCACAAAAGGGGCTATATGATCACCAACAACCCCAACAATGCATGTCAATAAAACCAACAACTCAGAGTATAATGGAACTCAATTTCATCACCATTGCACCGTCAGTCAACCAAGAAATATTAACATCTAAAAAGAACAATAAGGCATCATACGTATACACTAAATGGATTGGATTGTGGAATCAAAATGGATCATTGGTTGAGCAGTTACCTCAAAATCCAACAAAGGGAAGAACAAATATGCACGCACAAGCAAAGGACAAAATGCACAACCATGTCATGAGGTAAGCCATCAGAGGTCGATCTCCGGCCCAATTTACAAGTTTGTGATGTGTTATTGGAAACCCTAGACTCCATGGAGAAAGGCATAATCGAGATGCATGTTCAAGGGGTAGTGGAGGATACCGCGCTTTTATCGAAAAGGGTAAAAAGGAACCCCTGCAAGGTCGAATTGTCCCATTGATGTCATAGTAAAAAGCAATCTACTTTAGATTCGCATTATGTAATCGACTTTCGGGCTCATCAGATACACAATCATATTCACCATCACAAGGGCTTGATGTAGCCGATAACATGTTTTATTAGTCTGCTAAGAATGTCAAATTGTATATTATTTAATTGATTTGTTGATCAAATAAATTATCTAAACTCTTAATCAATACCGAGTGTACTTGGGTCAAACTCAAAGAGGCAACATACTAACATAGGTCAGATTTCTAGACTGTGTAAGTATCCCACTTGTAATAATGCATCAATATGTATGTTTTCATATAGGTATAGTTTTTATTTGACTTTTAATTTTCCAGCTTGTAGTTTGAAGTTTTAATTTGGAATATAATAATAATAATAGGGATAGAAAATACTTATAGTATAAGTATGTAATAAAAACAAAACGAAAAGAATAGTTTGTATACAAAATTTGAAGGATAAAAATGAAAACCAAATGTAAATAAAATATTATTATAATATTGTTGCATTTTGTAATTTTTTGGTATTTTAAAACATAGGTAAAATATAAGATAAAATAAATCCAAAAAGTTGTCAAAATGATTTTAAAAAGAAAAGGCAGAACATGGTGGAACAGATTTTTAGATCAAAAGGAATGGATAACAAATATATAAGATTATTTTTCACAAACCGTAAATCAGACAAGCTTCCCAAAACACATGTTTTATAAGTTTGATTTCATATGATTTTAAGTGAATTTTCAAAAGGATTTTATGTTTTTAGAATTATGGACTAACATATTTTTGGTAGTGTTGGGATATGACGAACTACCTAATAAGATATTTCTATAATTTTTTTGTAGTTTTTGGAAAGACGATGAATAAACAAAAAATAAAACATGATATAACATTGAAAATGGGTTTTCTGATTTTTTAAATAGTAAACAAAAATAGTAAAGTCCTAATTAATTTTTAGATGATAAATACAAGGCCTTCAAGCACATAAATTTCTTTTTAAGAGATATTAAAAAATACATTCTTATTTATTGAAGAGTAATTTACAAAGAGGTCCCCAAAGTTGTTGGCCAGTAACAATGTGGTCCCAAACTCTCAGTTGTGCCAATTTGAGTCCTAAACATTATTTACAATAGCAACGTAGTACTGTTGATTTCTTTGGATTAGAGACCGATCTTGGTGCAATGTGTCCTAAAGAGATTATAGAACCTTCAGTCGTTGCGGCAACCTATCTTAACAATCAAATATCAACAGATGATAACCCACGAATATATAGAGAAAACTATGGAGGTCGAAGTTTACTATAACTCCAATGAATGTGTATAGGTGCAAGCAGTGGAGTATCAAACACTGGAAGTAAGTCGATGTACATGTTTTAGTTATTATTATTATTTCTAATTAATAAGAATTTCGAGGTTTTAGTTTTTTAATTTTTAGTTGTGTTGTTCATTTCCCTTTTTAATGTTTTTATGGGATTTTTAACTATATATACTTTTTATGGCTTTTAAATATTTTATATTTTTATATGCTTTCTGGTTTTTTATTACTGGTTGTTTTTAATTTTGCAAAATTTTAAATTCTTTTCAGTTTTAAATTAATAAATGTAGATAATAAATGAAAGGCTATTTTTTTGTATTTTCATGATAAGTAGAATAAAATCAAAATAAGGAAAATGTCATATTTTTATGTTTTTAAGATTTTCTATATTTTTGGCAATTTTGTGGAATATTTACATTTTTTACGATTTTTTAAATTTATAAAAAACAAAATAGGGAAAATATGAAAATCAGAAATGTGTTTAGGGTTTTAAAAATAATAATCAATCCAAAATAAACCCTGTGTTGTTTTTCACATAAAACATATATAATAACAAAAAATAATACATTGAAATGAATAATTTTTGCTATTTTAGAGAATATTTTATGATTTTTATAAGTTTTTTAGGGTTTTTAAATTTTTAAAATTTCTATTTGGTAATTTTAATGGATTTTGGATATGTGATAAATTATGATATAAACTCACTAATGTATTTTTGGGAAATTTTTGGATAGATATTTTAAATTTTATGGATATTCTAAGTCAAAATGGGAGAAAATAGCAATGTTTTTGTATTTTAAAAAATAATTGTCCAACAGAAAATGTATGTGATATATTATGGTTCCATGCACCTAATATGAATTTCCTATTGTTTTCCAATAAAGGGAAGCAATTAATAAAAATAAAACAAACTAAATAAATAAATAAATACTACAACACATGGACTAATATGCAAAATATAGAAATTTTTCACGCATTTGCTAACATTTAAAATAAATCCAAGTGTTCAATGCGTAATACATCCAGTAAAAACGCCTCATAGCCTAACATGGGCCAAAATGCAAATACATAAACGATTTACTTCATTTGATAACACACTCAAGAACATAGGGCTAAGTCCACGAAAGCAGCTCATGTAGGGACCACGTGAGGAGACCTGGCAAAGGACCTGAATGCATATAATAGAAGCTTTGAAGGCTCACATGCAAAATACCCAAAAGTTTTACACTTAATTAAATATTTATAAGACTAAAATAAAAATGAATAAAAATAGAGGGGGACGAAAGCAAATACCCCTTGTTGACTGCGTGCCTTGCACGCACGATAGGTATGGACGGCTGGATGCAGTCCGCTGATGATCGGGCGGCCCATGTGGTGTACCCCTTTGCCTCGCTTCAATGGTCCATATTAAACCTGACACTCCCTCCTGATCAGACGATGACTGAGATGTGTGAAAGAATAGGGATGAATCCCTACCTGGGCGAGATTCGATTGGCCGAATTTCCTCCTCAGATGTGCGTCAGGTGCTCAAAGACGACTCAAAAGGCGGCTAGGGCTCGTCCACGTCGACCGGTGGCGCCAAGAAGGTTCGAGCCTCACTATAGGAGGTATGGAGCTCGAATAAGCTAATTGCACCTGGAGCTTGAAGACATGGTTCAAATCACCTTTAGATGGGATCCTTGTGGATTGATTCATGCATGATTAGGTTCACAACACGATGGCAAAAGTGCACTAACCCTTTTATTAGATAAAAACGACCGAGGATGACAGGGGCGATGGAGTCTCCAGCGATGGATGGAAGAGGGACATGGTAGGCTCATCTTGTGCAAAGATGAGATGATACGAGCATGTCGGGAGATGGAGAAGCGGAAGGGAAAGAAGATGAGGGTGGCATCGTGGTCGGAACAAGGCAAACCCACGATGGACAGAGACCAAAGCTTAGTGCTCCGACGTGCTTATGATATTTGGATTTTAGATAAAATTAAAGTAAATCCACTGAAATAAAATGATAAACCAACTGCAGAAATGAAATGCATATCCCATACTAAGTATGGGATATTGTCTGCCAACATTTAATTCTCAATATCATAAATGAAACAAACTTGAAGACTCGTACTATCGTTAAACGCATATACCATCTAAAAGTTTGCAAATCAGAAAGGAGAATCTGCAAATCTATATCATCGAATATGGCAAACCTTATGTAATCAAAAGATTCAACCAAACACATTTTCCTATTTGTCGAGTTGTATTTTATGGCAGTCATGAATTTAACTACAATGACTTAATATAGGCTTGAGAATTTATAGCATGCCTCTGATGATTTTTTGTACCATTTATTTCAAATTTATGCTTTTTATAAAGATAAAAAAATATATTCATCTAAGTATCCGACATACTTATATATACATAATATAGTCAGGTATATATTGTTGTCCAACTTTAATGAGAAATACCAACATGGTATCTTACTAAATAAGCATAATACACACTCTGGGTAATACTGTTTAGAAACGAATCCTCTGTTGTAGAGAAGATTGCAGTAGAGGTGTTGTAATCCTCCCTAATTTTGATTCCAACATTTAACCTTAATTTAATCCCAGGTTAATTCTCTATGTATCATCCAAATTTCACCCAAAGACCTTAGTTGCCATTTTATCTTAATGCTCAAACATTCGGGTCTTTTTTAAATCGAATTTAAGTTGCTTAGATCATGACCGAATGTTTGACCATTAAGATAAAATAACAACTAAGGTCGGATTTGGGTGAAACTTGGATATTAATCTAAGATAAAATCTACAAGGTTAGATTTTGGAATCAAAATCACAACAAAAAATTGATGGAGGATTACAACACCTATGCAACAATCCTCTCTATAGCAGAGGATATGTTTCCCATAATGTTTGTGTGTAATAACATATGTTAACTACATACATACTACAATAAAATACTTATTAATACAAGCCACAAGAATTAACGTCCATTCAACATCCCAAAGAAAACGTCAGGAATTTGCTTGGAGCATACTATCAGTGGAAATTATTGCGAATCGTGGAAGCAAACACACACAAACACGATCAAACAAGCAAGACGCAAACACAAGGATTTACAAGGTTCACCCGTAAATGGGCTACGTCCTTGGGCGGCGGCGATCGGTTTCACTATATGGAGAAAAATGTAATACAGAGGGTACTGAGAAGGTACATATATGGATGAGAAACCAGATCAGAATGAGAATTGCAGTATCTGGTGGCTCTAGGGCCCTTTTTATACTGCAACAGAAGAATACCATATGTATTCAGCAATCCATCCCAACAGCTCTCAGCCAATCAGAAGACAGGACACAGATCAGACATGTCAGCAATCCTGGCCCAACAGCTCTCAGCCAATCAGAAGGCAGTACATAGATCAAACTTGTCAGCAATCCTGACCCAACAGCTCCCAGCCAATCAGAAGGCAGAACACAGATCAGACATGTCAACAATCCTAACCCAACCGTTTTCAGCAAATCAGAAGTCAGGATACAGATCAGCCACATCAGCAGCCCAACAATTGGTTAGGATTCAAGTCAAATTAACAATCTCCACCTTGAATTGAATCCTCATATAGTAGAATGAACCACTACTATTACTCCACCATGAGTTGAATTCTCCACTAGCAGAATTAACCACTGCTAGACTCCACCGTAGTTGAATTCTGATATAGCATAATTAACCACTACTATAATTCACCACTTAAAATTCAGATAACAGGAATCAAGGAATTATAAACAATATTCACCTTGAAATTTCTCCTCAAAGAAGCTTCGCCAAGCTTCACCACGTCGCTGCCGGCCCCTCATTGGGGCTACTGCCAACTGTCGATATTGAGCAAATCCAAACAATACTTGAACTTACTCCCAGGAACTGTAGACCCTTGCAAGACATATAAGGTCTTCTGCTTGTTGCCCTTGATGACAACAACCCCAGCTTTGGCAACATGCATGACTCCACCTTTAGCGTTATGCATGTATCCTTTAGAGTCCAAGACTCCAAGAGATATTAGGTTCTTTCTCAGATCAGGAACATGTCGTACTTCTGTCACAGTCCTCACGACTCCATCATGCATCTTGATCTTCATAGAGCCGATCCCTACAATCTTGCACATTGTATTACTCCATGTGATGACGTTTCTACCATATATCTTCTCGTAGGTGCAGAACCAATATCCATTAGGAGTCATATGGTAGGAACAACCTGAATCAAGAATCCATGTGTTATCCGTCATCTTCCGATCTGTGATGGTGAGAACGAAATCATCTTCAAAATCTCTACCACTTTGAGCCACTGCAGCAATTGTGGCCTTCTTTGGGCAGTCTTTCTTCCAATGTCCGGGTTCTATGCAGTAATTGCAGATGTCCCTAGCATTGTAATTCTTGGACCTCTGGCTTTCCATTCTTTGTGTAGTCAGAACCGGTACGACTCTTCTCATGAGTCATAACCAAACCTGCTGCATTAGAATCTTGCATCCCGATAGCCATATGTCGAAGTTTATGCGTATGCAGACTCGCGCTAACTTCCTCTAAGGTTATGGATTCTCTTCCCACAATGAATGATTGAACAAAATTCTCAAATGATAATGGAAGAGAAACCAATAAAATCAAGGCAGCATCCTCGTCTTCAATCTTAACATCTACGTTTATTAAATCCATCAATAATGTATTTAAACGATCTAGATGTTCTTTAAGAGATGTACCTTCATGCATGCGGAGAGAGAACAGACGTTGCATCAAGAGCAACTTGTTGATCAGAGACTTAGTCATGTATAGACTTTCAAGTCTCAACCACAGACCAGCCGCAGAATCCTCATCGGCAACCTCCACGATAATCTCGTCCGCCAAACACAACATGATCTTCAAGTGCGCCTTCTCTTCCTGCACCATTAACTCGGACGGCTCGAGTGCCTTCACCCGTTGTTGATCTAACGGTGCCCAAATGCCCTGCTGCTTCAGAAGGGCGTGCATCTTGATCTGCCATAGACTAAATCCATTCTTCCCCGTAAACTTCTCGATCTTCAGATTGTGTGACGCCATCTTACTGGATGATCCTGACAAAACATGAAGTTCTGATACCAGTTTGTTGCGAATCGCGGAAGCAAATACGCACAAACACGATCAAACAAGCAAGACACAAACACAAGGATTTACAAGGTTCACCCGTAAATGGGCTACGTCCTTGGGCGGCGGCGATCGGTTTCACTATATGGATAAAAATGTAATACATAGGGTATTGAGAAGGTACATATATGGATGAGAAACAAGATCAGAATGAGGATTGCAGTATCTGGTGGCTCTAGGGCCCTTTTTATACTGCAACAGAAGAATACCATATGTATTCAGCAATCCATCCCAACAGCTCTCAGCCAACAAAAGACATGACACATATCAGACATGTCAGCAATCCTGGCCCAACAGCTCTCAACCAATCAGAAGGTATGACACAGATCAGACTTGTCAGCAATCCTGCCCCAATAGCTCTCACTTAATCAGAAGGCATGATACAGACCAAACATGTCAGCAATCCTAACCTAACAGCTCTCAGCCAATCAGAAGTCAGGATACAGATCAGCCACATCAGCATCCCTACAATTGGTTAGGATTCAAGTCAAATTAACAGAAATGAATTGTTCTTGTAACTAATAAAAGTACTAATAATCCATGATTTTCGAGATTCCAACTTTGAGCACATCATTACCACAACCAAATAAGAAAGGTATACTAGTGTTTTTTATATAACCGAGTTTGGTGTTGTTCATACTTCAAATTCTTACAAAAAAATGAAAAAAAGGTGAATTCTATATATCTTACATGACATAGATGGAATAAAACTCGAATAATATGACATCAAAGATCACCTAAAGATCTTACCACAGGAAATCATATAGCTCTATTATGGTTAAGATCCGTGGGACACATGTCCGGTGAGAAACCCACAAACAAAAGGAAAGGAGATCGTACATCACACGGAGCCTCCCGTGTGTAAATTCATGTCTTAGTTGTGCTCCAACATGTCCTCATGATTACAGCTACTACATCTAATATGCAAGAAACCCATGATTAGATTGATCGACAAATAAAATCACCAAAAATATGAAGATGGAGAGGTGATCGTACATTTTTAATGATAGATCCGCATAGGGGGTGATGAGAGGGATCTTCTACACAAAAATGGTGGCGATCTGTCACCTTTGACAACCTCAACAGCTTTCCGGTGGATCTCTAGTAAGATTGGGAGGTTGAGGACGGGAGGTGGGATGTTAGGGCTGCAAATGGGAGACGTTATCTCAAAAGAGGGCTCTTATATGACACATAATTTGACTTTGTGTATCCTTGGGAGAATCCCGCCAAAATCCCATATTAATAATTCAGACTTGAGCCATCTTCACTAAAATGGTCGTATTTCCCTCATCCGATATCCGATTTGTAAAATCTCACATGCGTTGGATTCCTAACGAAGATACCCTTCAAACAAAATATCATATGCTGCACTTGAATCAAAAGTTGTTTTTTTCATGAATTTTCTAATGGGTTGCAACTATTGATACCAACCTAATCAATTTTGAGGCAGAAACTCAGTATTTCACATCATAACAATCTTGAAACAAGTCTCGTCCTCAAGAATTCATGGAGTGGTATGGGTGGTTGTCACTGTTTACTCGTAAGGTATGCTATATCCATATGCGATATCATATCAATTATTCATTATATCATTTAGATATATTATTCGTTTAGGAGCATGTCTATTATGATCCGCAATAGACAATCTACAAACCTTGTGATTATCACATTTTGATTAAAAAACTTATATGCATTTTTCTTAACTCGGGGGTGATAAAAATATAAAAAAAACATCTCCTATTTCCCCAGGAGATGCACTTGTATCCGCACTCCATTTATTACGAGAGTGATAACAATCCTAATAGGATCTTCATCATCACAGTCGGCGATAACAATCTTAAAAGATTACAGTGATCACTTTTGATGATGACAATCTTAAAAAGAATTAAAGTTATCATCTTTTGTGATAACATCATTAAAATATATGAAATCATGCTACTTTGTGCCCCTTTTATTTATTCAATTGTTGCTTGTCGTCTCAAAATATTGTATAGACTAACTCATGTGAACCCCTATCACATCATTAAGGGTTGAAACTTGTTAACATTTGGACTCATTTCGGTTATCATCCTTTAAAAAAGTATTAAGACATTTACATTGTCATAACTATAAATATCAAGAAGCATATGATCCATATGTCAATACTTTTCTTACAGGCATACTATGCATTTTGATTAAAAAAACTTATATGCATTTTTCTTAACTCGAGGGTGATAAAAATAAAAAAAACTCCTATTTCCCCAGGAGATGCACTTGTATCCGCACTCCATTTATTACGAGAGTGACAACAATCCTAATAAGATCTTCATCATCAAAGTCGGCGATAACAATCTTAAAAGATTACAATTATCACTTTTGATGATGACAATCTTAAAAAGAATTAAAGTTATCACCATTTGTGATAACATCATTAAAATATATGAAATCATGCTACTTTGTGTCCCTTTTATTTATTCATTTGTTGCTTGTCGTCTCAAAATATCGTATAGACTAACTCATGTGAAACCCTATCACATCATTAAGGGTTGAAACTTGTTAACATTTGGACTCATTTCGGTTATCATCCTTTAAAAAAGTATTAAGACATTTGCATTGTCATAATTATAAATATCAAGAAGCATATGATCCACATGTCAATACTTTTCTTACAGGCATACTATGCACTATCAACTAATCCACAAAGAACATCTTTCATGATCATACACATAAAACACATTGTCTAATAATATTTTTCGTTTAGAAATAGAAGAACATTTAATAATCATCATACTCATTACATCAGTCACATGCCTTGAGCGTAGCCTTGTTATTTTCGTCGACATGTGGATACTCATCATGTATTTCTATGATAGTACTATCAGCATACCAGAGACATTCAGCATGACTATGCCCCCTCTGACCACAAATATAACATCTTCAAGACCTGCTACTTCCCCTTGGTCCATTAGTAGTGGAACTTATTACAGTTTCATTCATTGGTTCCATAGGCAGATAATCATGTCCAGTGATTGGATAAAGCATCAAAAGTTGTTGATCATTGTCATTTTCATGTAAATATATCATTTTCAATTTATTATCGTGAGATAAGTCTTCCACACAGGATATGACTTCCACCATCTCGCGGATAGTGGATGGTCGACAAATAAGTAGTCTATGTTAAATATCGAGGCAAAGTCCACACCAAAACTTTGATATCCGTTCATCCTTACATATTTCAAGCATAGGTGAATGGCGTGATAACTCATCAAAAATTATCCGACAATCTTTATTGTCATTGATCCATGTTTCAGATAATCTAATTATTTCCTCTTCATATTCTCTCAGTGGTGGGGAAGAAATTGATCTCTAAATGACCCCACAAAATTATCCCAAGTCAAGGGATGTGGTGAATGTCAATATAAATCAGTTCACCATCGCTTGGCATGACCAGTCAAAGAGTATTCAACAAATGACACCCAATAATCTTTAGGTGCTTGAATAATCTTGAGAACTTTCTCAATCTTTTCTAACCAGGCATCAACATCCTCAGGAGTAGTATCTCCTACAAACTCTGGTACTTGACCCTTACAATAGTTATAAATTATTTTCTGATATTTTTGAAAAATATCCTCTGTAGATGGAGGGTGAAGGGGACCTCTTATACAATCCTTTCTTTGAATGGTACGGATGGATTCTTCAAATCCATCAAGTATTTTGTTGGAGCTATGTAGTCTCTGGTCCATACCTTGGAGCATGTTTAGCATCGTCTCCAACTGCCTAGCAATATTAGCATCAGAATGTGACATGATTGTGCATGAATCAATTACACTCATTAACCTTTAGACATCTAATGTCTCGTATATTAGGACTCTTATCAGGGGACCATTCATTTTGGACTAAATATCAGAATCAGAAGACCCTCATATATTCCATACATTCTGATTATTATCGATAATCATAAGTATAAATGTTGTCTAATGGAGTAAGTATGCTTTCTTTGATGCCATATGTGACACCCCGCCATGCGGGAAGAGCGTCAGACCTAACTCCCATTGTATTCATATACTCATCAATAGACACATTCATGCATCATGATTTACATATCAAAATCATTATGCATGAATGTCATTATTCCTGAGTATCTGGATCTAAGGGAGTTAGGTTCTACACTCCCCCCACGAGGTGGGGCACCGCAGATGTGAAACCCCAGGTTTTTGCCCAAAATCTAATTAGGATGCTAATGACTAAATGGTTGCAACCCATTAAAAAATTCGTGAAAAAATAACTTTGTTCTGATTGTGTCATATTATGACTTGTTGGATGTGTTTTGTCGTAAAAAATCCAACACATCCGGAATTTTTCTGATCAGATACCAGATGAGTGAGATATGATCGTTTTAGCAAAGAATGGTCGAATCTGATTTTTTAGTACAAAGTTTAGGCGAGATCCACCAAAGATCCTAGCAGCCCAAGTCTGTTTAAGGGGCATATAAAACTTCCTTTTTGAGATGATATCTCCCCATTTGCAACTCTACCAGTCCGCCTCTCGCTTCCACCTCCCGAATCATAAAGCCATCGAGGTCACCAAAGTTGGCAGATTGCCACCAATTCTTTGGAGGAGCTTCCTCGTAGCATCCTCCACACAGATCTCATGATAGGTCCATATATTTGGTGACTTTGTTTATGAATTGGATCTAAGAAAAGGTTTTTGTGGTTTAGAGGTCACCATAGTCATGATAGTTAAAGAAAGTAAATAAAAACTCATTTACTACGCATCACGGATTGCTTCCTACGAACTCGGATGTCAACTAGGGCAACAAGAAGAGAGTTGTGAGAGTTGTAAAGTCTCAAGACTCTCTCTCTCTCTGTCAAGGGACACAAAATTTAGAAGAGGATTTAGGTCTTCGAATTGTTTCAAAAAGAGAGAGCATAACCCTCCTTTTATACTTATTGTACACGTCTAACATGTACCATGGTAGCCCTTGGATTTTAAATCAAGGGCTAAGAGCAAGTCGTAATTCAATAAGGATCATATTCTTATTATCCCCAATCAATATTAATTAATTAGAATAAACTAAGCAACAACTTTAGAGTCCTAATTTAATAAGGACTCAACAACATGGTGGACCATGTATACTTAGTATACACACCCATCACCTTCCATAAATGGATATTATCATTGTAAATTTAATTAATTAATTAATTCACTTGATAATCATATTATCAACAATGGAGAAATTAGAGTTAGTCCTTAAACCTTATGAATCATATTCATGAGCCCAAAATTAAATGTAAACCCAATTTACACCTACAAAATTAATGTGAATCAAATTCACAAAATCTCATGCCTTGAAAAAATTATGTAAATCATATTTACAAAAATATTTACATGAAGCACATCTATATAAATATTAATTATTGTGGATCACTATTCGCATTACTTAATGAGTTATGCTTGTGAATCATATTCACAAAATTGCCCTTATCAATAATATGTAATAATCATAATTATTACAATATTATCATTAATAGGTATGAGTCCTAATCCAATTAAGATTTATGAGATAGGAATGCAAATACTTGGGGATAATGTCGGGGAGATCATACTATCCATGTATAGTGACTTGAAATGTGGATAACTATCAATTCAGGGTTCATATTGTCTTTTTAAAAAGCCGTCACCTATAAATGTTGAGCTTGAGCTGTAACACTTTACACTCTTAGTGAGCTCGACGAAACGTATCACACTCTTTATGAGCTGGACAAAGTATTGGTGAACTGAATCCAGCTTCCTTGACCATTTCTAATCATAGTCCAGACCATTTGGAGCTAAGAAATGAGCTCAAGGAGCCTGTATATTTCCATCTCTATGACCATTTCTATTTCTAACATTTGGACATTGAAATTAGAATTGGAATTGGAAATTGAATTCAAATGAATTATGATTTAATCCAATTAAATCACAAATCATCTAGCTAAATAGAGCCACTAAAATCCATCATATTTTATCACTTCTTCGGTATGGAAGTGTCATGATGATCCATAACAACAACAAAAGTAAACCTGAGTATTCCAAATACTCATCTGTCCTCCACACCATAAGACTTTGATAAATTTGAAGTTACAAACCCTAATTTGACTGACTTCTTCATAATGTATCAATAAGTTTCTCATTTGATAATCAGGTGATGATATTAATCATATACTTTCCAAAAGCATATATTAATATCTCGAATTCGTATCTTATTTCATAAATAAGATGGTCATGTATGGAATTCTTTTTGACCCCAAAATATCTCATGAATGAGCTCCGTCTCCCGTTTCATCAACTATGAACATGTACGATTCCTTCAAGAGATCATACATCTCATACAACTTCATATGCACACAAACGTGCCGATATATGGACCTTGTCTCGGTCACCAACCTATTGGTCTGTCAAATGTGCATACTCAGGCATATAGATGCATATCTGTCTCATGTCGAAGGATGTGTGCCTGATTGTGACAGTTATGATTCATGTCTTAGTTTTTCTCAACCTCATTAAGTCAACTCTTTGATTTGATTCCAACACTTCCGAATCTCCATTCTTATGCAGAGGACCTGCATCAAGAAGCCGGTGAAAATCATTCTTTAGAGAAAGATTGCAATCTCTTTCTCGGACTGGAGATCTTTATCAAATACCAAATGTTTAAAGTCAGTTGTGTTCCCCCAGCTGCATGGTATTCAATAGGCATAATTGTACAAAGGAACTTTAACAATAAAGTGCATTCATTCAAAATTTCATTTCACTTCAGATGGACATGATAAAAACAATAACTTTTATTACATTTAAGGGGTCGTCGGGGGCTAAGAAGTCCAATAATAATATGTGAGATACGGCTTGTAATGAAGACATGATATTGCATTCGAGAATGCCTATATAGGTATGGTCCCCTCCCTCTTCTTTTGTTTCTGGTTATCTCGCCATGCATCTCCCATGGATGTTAGAGTCCCTACCGCTGGATGGATTTTCCCTCTCCCTTGTTCATTATTGGTTGTTTATGTTCCTAATGATAAGAAGTCAAAGAGAAATGTGCTCAAGCAACTTGCATATTGAGTTTAAAATAGTTAAAATGAAAGATGGAATAGATGTATTCCGATTAAATACATGGTTTAATCGATGTTATGAACCTTAAAAAACACTCAAGGATGCTTGTATGAGATAGTATATGCGTAATGATGTCCCATCTCATCCTTGCCATTGGTTTCATATTCGTTTAAAATCGTCAAGTTGTCAATAGTTAAAATTCTATTAGACTTTAGCATGGATGCCTTGATGTAAAATTTGGAACCATTGAATAGTGATCCACAATCATGTGGTTGAAAACGAATTTAGATGTGATAATAATAATCCATATCTCATGATTTTTTTAACAATGTCTTTTGGTATTATCAATGGCATCCAAGAAACCTATGCACGTTTCTGTAATCCGATGTGAAAGGAGGTTATGATTCTAAATTAACTGATAAATTAATTTGTAATTCTACACAATTATGAAGTTGTTTGAGGGAAAAGAAAACTTAGAGAAATTGATGGATGGAACTTGAACATGGTAAGGATTGTAGTTAAAGATACACATAGAATAACCAAATTTATACTCGTTGACCAATCGAAGAATATAAATATAGAAATACGGGGTGTAGTATCTAAATTGTCTATGTTGATACCTTCTCTACGATGTACTGTATTATACACTCGATGTTCGCCATCTCATATATGTGTATGTATATGTATGGCAAACACATATATGCAAGAGGAAATAAAATTAGACCAGAACATAGTGTAATGTGATGCAAATATCATTATTCGGTAAATACAATACTAACGGTTGTTCAAGATACTTCATTTTAATGAATGCCTCGAGAATTAACGGGTACTTTTATTGCATATACAATGTTGGTTCGCATTTTATAGTAACCGACGATACCAGTTAAATGCATGATGACGGTGAGGGTCTCGAGCGATCTTTACTGCTAATGGACGGTTATGTCATGTATTCAAATTCCCAATAGAACACTTGTATTGATTATATTTATAGTAGTTGGTGTCTCGTGGGTGAGATTCACGATGACTCATGATAAGAATGAAATATGAATTGAAGAGATATGACTAAGTGAAATTAAGGTTGAAATGACTTTATCATTGTTTGTTTGCATTGATTATATATGCCAAGAGAAGATAGTATACTTGGGAGTGGGACGCTACTCTCGTGATCCAGATGAGTCTTAGATGGAGTGTTAGTTCTAGTTCCGCAGGTCTATCAGTATGTCTTGCGATCACGCCAGTTGAGCATAGTGCTTCGGGTACAGTCAATGAGTCCGCGTCCCTAGTACGACACTCGTTGAATATTCGGACTTCGTCACAAAGGTGTATCCGATGTGGTCCCGTTTGACCGCGATGTACTCGTTCTAGAGTATTCCCCAAGTGGCGGGTAAGCAAGGGGATGCGGGTTGAAGTTGGAATTGGGGTTTGTTGCTTGAGTTGGTTTCTCCAGTGCACGTGTTGTAACTGTTGAGTTTTTATTATTAATGTTTGAACTCCACAACTAAATGATGGAAAGATATCTTGAATAACATAACTATCTACATACAAGCATATGATTAACCCCAACTATTCATGTATGTAAATGTAAAATTGACGAGCTCATTTATGGAGTATAATTATGGCACTTGTCGAGTACAAGTAGTAGATTGTATGCAACTTATAATAATTGTTTTACATATGGTTGGAATATTGAACAATTACAAGAATAGTAATGGAAGGTGGGCATCCATCTCTTTAATCTTTTATACGCATGTTAGTGTAGTGTTGTTAGTCTATTTTAGCTGTACTAAGTTTTTGCTCATAAGTACTTCTTTGGAAACCCATCCAAGCTTGCAGGTTGTTAAGTAGCAGTAGTGACTTGAGCTTTTGCCATTTAAACTAGACTCAAGGACACTTCACTCATATAGTTATACTAGTTGTTGTAGCACTTTTGTAGTTCCGTGGTTTATGATTATTAGTCATGTAAAAAATGTTCTGAACTCTATTGCAAATTTGTAAAATCCTGAAAACCATGAATATATAAATGCTAAGGATCATTTTATTCTTTACTTTTCCAGAATCATGATATATAAATGCGACTAGTGTTGAGTAGATGGATCCTATACAGTTATGTCCGATTAGGGGTGCTAATCGAATCGAATACATTCGAGTCCACCTAGATTCAGATTCAATTCATTATAAAATTTTCGAATCCGAATTCGAATCGAATATTAAACGAATTTCGAATCTAAATTCAAATTCAATTCGTTTGGAGTTTTGAGTGTTCAAATTCGATTCATTTTATATCGAATTAGAATTTTATTTAATAATGTAACTAATAATAAAAAAATTATATTAATAACATTTTAAGTTTCAAAGAATTGAATAGACTTTGTGATACTAATTTGTGAAAAAATAATTGAGATAAGTAAAAAACTTTTAACATAAATGGTAAAATTCAATAGATAATATAAATTGCATTAAGGTACCTAACTTTTGTTGTTCATGTATGTCTCTTGCAATCCCCATTTACTCTTTTTGTACCTATGGTGAATTGAATATATAAAGAAAAAATAATTATTGACATCTTGATAAACCATCGATCTTTTCTTGTTGTACCTATGATGATAAACCATTGAATCTTATTAATTATTTTAGGAATCAATTTTCTGTTTCTTCGCTCTCTTCTTCTACTTTTTCATTAATATCATCATCATGCCCAATGACTCTCTCATGGACACTATCTTGAGAAGATGGTATGTTTGAATTAGATTTCTAAAAATAAAATGAAAATACATACTCAAAACTATATTTTAATTTTCATACCGATATAGAAATACAAGATATAGATTAATAGATATATATGTCCAAAATAATAACCAAAAGATTGTGTTCCACATTTCTCTGAAGAATCCTCCATATCTTCTCCCCCATTGTGACATATCTCCATGATATCTGAGAAAAAAATCACTAAATTCCATCAGAACCATAAAAGGTCGATGTGAACTGACTTATGGAGCTGAATCCAGCATCTGAGGTGTATAAACCGGCAGACCAGACTGAGAACTCAGTTGGTTTGGCTATGATCTTCAATTTTCTAATATTTAACATTTTTTCTACATCAAGCATGAACAGTTCATTCTTACCTCAATTCAATGCACTCTTATGGGGGCATAGTTGGTCTTATTAAAGTTAATGATGATATTTCCTTCTTGATAACTTATTCCCCCTGTAATCTTGATGAGAAATGGAATTTTGTTGCAGTTATGATCTTTTACATATTTAGCCATTTAGGCAAAGCTCGAAATCCTTAAAATCTATTCATACCTTAATTGTCTCTAAGATATTATTTGTATTCAAAACCTTAATTGTCCTTATCATAAGATATGGATATTATGATGGATGGGAAGATTAAGAGTGTGATTAAGGAAAATATTATTGTAAATTTGAAATCTATGACCCTGAGATTGTTTTTAAAAATTTAGGATGTGTTTGTTTGCAGATGATGTATTTTAGAATCACATAAATTGTTTGGATAGAATCTAAATCTTAAGATTCTAGGGTAAAGGGGGGTGTATGGTAATACCAGCAGCTGCAGGGGTGATGGAGAGATGTTGGCGATGTTGGTGAGTCTAGAACCACTGTCGTTATCGATGACGGGGGAGAGCGGGAGCTGGTGGTGGGGTTGGCTACTGGGAAGGTGGTGTTGTCAGTGGTGGGAGCAAGTAGGAGCAGGAGACTGGAGCCGACGGCGTTGGAGAGAGCGAGCAGGAGCGAGAGGCTGGATCCGACGACATTGGAGAGAGCGAGCAGGAGCTGGAGGCTGGAGCCAGCAACGTTGGAGAGAGTGGGCGGGAGCGAGAGGTTAGAGCTGGCGGCGTTGGAGAGCAGAAGCAAATGTTAGGATTTTTTCTAATGAGTGACGAGGGGAGAGAGAGAATTTGGGGGAGTAAAGAGGGAGTATGATGTATGCAATGGGCATCCCAAAATTGAGATGTTTAGAATAAGATGGTGGAAATTTTTATTTATTATATTAAGTCGTGTATCATGTGTGGGGATTTCACAAAATATATATTACATTTATTTACATATATATAATGCTCCATACCATATCATATATGTGTGTATATCGAATCGAATCGAATTGTTATCGAACGAATCCAAGTGGATTCATATTCGATTTATTTAGGAATCAAATCCAAATGTTAAATTCAAGTTCAGTTCATTTGAAATCAAATCGAATTATTTTCAAATTTTTATCGAACGAATCATAATCGAATTCGAATGATTTAATTCAGTTAGCAGTCATATGTCCGATACACTCTCCGTGGGCGGGCGTTGCAATATATTTTTTATTTGATTTTTAATTTTCCAGCTTTTAATTTTTAATTTTAATTTGAAATATAACAATAATAAAAGAAAAAGGAAGTACTTATAATATAAGTATATGCTAAAAATAAAAGGATAAGAAGAGTTTTTAAACAACAATTGAAGGATAGAAATGAAATAAAAATGTGAATAAAATATTTTAATATTTTTACATTTTGTAGATGTTTTTGGGTATTTTAAAACATAGGTAAAATAAAAGATAAAATAAAATCAAAACAAGTTGTTAGAATGATTTTAAAAATAAAAAATGGAAGACAGTGAAATAGATTTTCAGATCAAAAGGAAAGATAATGAAAAATTTTGACGTTTTGGGAATTCTTGACAGTAGACAACATATTTTTGGTGGTGTTTGGAGTAAACATTAATTGTAAAGTCATAATTAATTATTAGATGATAAATGCAAAAGTCTTCAAGCGCATGATTTTCCTTTCAATAGATGTTAAAAACACACTCTAACTAATTCAAGAGTAAATTACAAAGAATTCTCCAAACTTGTTGCCATGTAACTAGGTGGTCCCTAAACTTTTTCAGGTGTAATGATTTGAGTCCTAAACATTATTTTATGATAACAATGTAGCCCCTAGCCTCTTTCTCATTGTTAATCCAACTAAATGGCAGTTGGAATTTATGTAAATAGATAAAAATGATCTTGAGCACTTTCCCAATCTAATCAAAGGTGTTGTTGTCCTCCCATGACTAAGCTCCCTCGTCTCATCACCTTACCCATGTTCGCCTCCACGAACAGGGCCAACGAGCCATCTGCTCATCGTCTCTGCTCCACAGTGCCCCCATCTCCCATTCGCAGGCTCTCCATGACTCCACTCTACATTGCTCCCAGCTGAGCAATGTCTCCCGTCCATTGCACTTTCAACGACGTCGATGGCAGAGGTGTTGATCAATAAATGGTGGCTGCTATTCTACCATCATCTTATTTTATTAGTTCATGCGCCCAATAAAAGATCCCAATGATTTTCTAAGGTTGAGTGTGAGGCTCTACAATGATAGAACTCATCCTCGACAAAAGGTTACAGGGACTCTAACGAGTGGAGGCTACATGTTTTGTTCATCGGCTACAATGCGAGGAGTAGAGTCCTGAAGATGGTTCCCATATGAAGTGGTTTCCAGCAAAGATTGAAGGAGATGTGTTCTAAACTTCTCTTCTTTGAGTACCAATGATGGTGCTTTTTTTCTGAGGAGGAATGACTTATCAATATATGGGTTCCCACTGTGAGATGAGCCCCATCTCCTTTTCTTCTACGCAAGCATAGAGGCAACACTCCGACAACTCTGCATGAAGCGCTACTCTAGCGAGGACCTCAGTCGATACGATACTGGTGTAGGCATACGAGAGAGGTTCCTTGAGAGAGGGGGTGAGGGGAAAGAAAGAGCTTTTAGAAGATTGGGAAAGTGCCCGAAGTCATTTCATCTATTTGCATGAATTCCAACCGTTCCAATATCCTATCTCCAATTTGCTTTTATTCTAGGAAGACGGATTGTGGATAGTTTGGCTACGGCCAGAGATAATAGAGGACTGGAAGAGGTGGAAATTAAAGGGCTTGTCACAGAAGATTGACTTTTACAAGGTGTATGATACAGTAGACTGGCGGTTTCAATGGATGACCATGGAACGAAGAGGTTTCTCAGATACATGAACAACGTGGATGGAAAGATGTATCAACACTGCATCTTTTTCGGTTCTCATCAATGTGAGACTTGAAAGGGGATTTTCCAGCCACAACGAGGTGAGACGGGGGTACCCCTTGGCACCCATACTCTTTGTCATAGTCGCAGATGTGTTAACTTGCATGGTGGAACATGTGTCATAGAACGGGAAAACAATGGCTACTGATAATCAAGATTTAATAAGGGTCGTATGGTTTCACAAGGTGAAACCACAGTCGATGTGTCGACCGCTCAATAAACCTCAATCAATCAACAGTTAACCCACAATATGTATAAATCAATGAATACCAAAAATGTAGAGTTAAAATTTATTATCTCCACCATAAAATGCATAGCGAGTAAGCATGTAGAGGTCGAGCCACAGTGAGCAAAACTGGTAGCCTATGGTTATTTATTTACAACCATGTGATTTATCACACATATACATATATCTTTTTATGGGTTTTTGGATTTTATATTTTTTTTTTATTTTTGTGTTTTGTATTTTTGTATTGATTTTTAATTTTTTGTTTTTATATTTCCTTTTTTTATATTTTTCTATTTCTTTTTCTTTTAAATAGATATATATATAAGACTATATATACATATAGAGTAATATATTTATAAATACTAATAAATATAAGTAAAATACATAATTAAAATTGTTTTGGATTGTTCATATTTGTCTAATGTTTTTGTAATTTTTCTAGAATTTTGCTAATTTTTATGGATTCTTAAAGTCAAAAATATCCGCAAATAAGGGATTAAATAAATAGGCCGAAATTGAAATGGATTTTAAAGATAGTAAATAGGTCTTAAAATTTCCTTAATCAATTTTAATATATGAATATTTATATAGAGAAAATTATAAAAAAGAAAACATATTTTTGGATTTTTTTAATGATTTTTAAGATTTTTATGAAAGATTTTAGGGTTTTTCAATTTTTTTGATTTTTGTTTTTCCATTTTTAGTGATTTTTGATTTATAACTAAAATAGGATAAAATATACTATATATATTTGGAATTTTTAAAGATGTTTTTATTTTTTTGGTATTTTATAAGTTAAACATGGAATAAAAAGGCTCCTTTTGATTTTTAATAAATGATTAAAATGCCCAAAAATACTAAATAAACATGTGGTGTGAAAGTATGAGGCATGAGGCATTTAATCTTATTTTTGTGTATTCTTAAGAGCACAATAGGTATTTTTAAAAATTAGAGAAAATGCACAAAAGTAAGTGTCCTAGTAGGGACATAATTGCAATAAAAATAAAGCTTAGGGATGCATATGAAATTTAGTCAAAAATATACAACACATTTTCAATTTTATTGAACTTTTAAATAAATACAAAAACCGTCAAGGTTTTACAAGCAATTTCGCCACCTCACATGACACGCCACGTGAGGTAACGTGGAATGGACCCATATGCAATTACAGAAAGTACAGGGGGTCATATGGAAAATTTACAATTTATTTTAAAAGTTATATCTAATTACATGACTAATTATAAAATACGAAAAATACGAGGTAAGATATGCAAATTATCCATTTATTGCGCGCGATCAGACGCGCTGAGATCTTCACTTATCTACATGGCGACATCCTATCGGTCTGTACCGCTTTGCGCTTGGAAGGCCTGGATTAGATTGGCGGAGATGATTTGACGGTGAAAACAGAGCTTGATCCAACATCTCTTGTGCCATCTGGACGTTGTTCCTGATCCGACGGTGAGGAGAGGTAGAAGAAGAACAGGGAAGAGGTCGCGATGATGCGAGCTTCTCCCGACGAGATCGCCCTCCCCCGTCGTCCTTGCTGCTCCAAAAAGGGCTCCCGATGCTCCTGGTGAGGTTCTTTTCATGCTGGGGGCGTCAGAGAGAGCGGAGGTTCACCGGAGCGCCACCACAAGGCCGAGGAAGGAGTGGCACCCCAGGTACCTCCGGCAGACTTCGAAATCGCCTCCTGGCACCTATTTACGCCTTTAACTTGCACATGAAGAAATAAGGGCTCGAGGGGGTGCTCCTCAACAGGCGTGAAGCTAAATCGCAAAGAAAGTGAGGTGGGCGACAAAGCTCCGGCGAGGGGTGGTGGATTGGCTTTGATTCTCAGAACTACGGGAGTTCTGGTTGGTCAGAGTGGGGGAAAACATGGAGCATGTGATGAGGAAGGTAGTGTGAGCATAAGCGGGGTCAATCACAGGCGTAGGCACGATGAAAGAGTTCGTCGGAGCGGAGCTCCGGTGAATTACAGATCAAATCCACTGAGCTAAAGCTAAGATCTACAAGCTAAATTAATTGTGGAAATAAAAAGCTGGAATCAAAATAAACCTAGAAAGTGGACAGCTCTTATACTTGAGAGGGCTCAGGGAGCATGGCCGCCGGCGACGGTGGTCATGGGTGCACCTCCGTGCTCCTGGAGCCTCGCCCTATCGCAAGAAGACTTCCCCTTTCACGAGAAGATCAACTAGCTCCAAGACGAAGGCTCCTAGACTCGAAATGGTGACCAAAATTGGAAGGCGGAGGAGGTGGACTTATTTATAGAATAAGGTATACACCCTTATTGACCGGCTAAATGCAAGGATTTTATGCTATGTACAATGAATCAAATGGGATGGCGTGTATGTACAATGATCAATGATCCTTTCTTGCGAAGGAATCGATGTCGATTGAAGGATGTATCAACCAGGAAAAAGGGATGAAAACATGGGATGAGATAAGGAACGTCAACTTAGGCGACTGGAGAAGCAGTTGACTGGAGGTCAACTGGCAGGGCTCTGCCATTGGGCCACGTAGACTCGCTACAGGACAAAACAATGGATTTTAGTAAAGAATAAATAATTAAAAATAATAAATGATTTTATTGATTTTTGAGTATAAAATAAAAATGTTTATTATTTAATGTAGTATGTTATTATGATTTTTATTTATCTATTTGGTGCCATTTATTAGTAGTTAATTTTTAATGGTGTGTTTATAGGTATATTTACCTATATTTTGGTTATTTTATTTTTATTTTGTATATTTTATTTTTGGTTATTTTATTATTTTATTGTATATATTTATAAACTATGTTTATGTGCATAAATATATTTTTATTTTATTTTTGTGATCTTATTTGTACACATAAATAAATAGGTATATAAATTATATAGGTATACTTATATGTATTTCATCTATGTTTTATATACATTATTTTATTTTAGTTTATTTTATTGGGTTTTATTTTGGTTTTATAATAATATTCACAAGAATGTAAAAACATAAAAGAATAAATAATGAAATAATAGGGTTCCATGTTATTTATATACAAGTATCAACACAGGTATTTTATCTATGCATTGATATAGACTTATTTTATTTTGCATTTTCTCTTTGATTTTATTTTAATTTCAATATGTGTATATGTTATGAATAATAATTACAAAATTTTTAAAATATGAATTTGCAAAATTATATAGAATAAATAAATTAAATATTTTATTCGGGTACAATGTACAATGAGGGTCCAAAACCTAACTTTCACACAGTAACTCCAAAGAATATGAAATCACCTCCATTAAATAGCTTACGAAAAGTTATAAACAATTAGAGATGATTTTGATATGTTTTGAGTTTTTATTTGGGGGATATGGGTCTGTGAAGATGGGACTTTGACTTTTTATTTTGTGTATAAAAAGTACTATGTATCTTATTTTTGTGCAAACTCAATTTTGTATTTTTGTTTACATTATTATCTATAACTTTCATGTACAAAGTTTCTTTATTTGATGTATAAATAATAAAGAGTAAAATAGGTGTCAAAAATGAAGAAATAATGAATAAAAGAATTGGGTTTTTATTCTATTTTTGGCCCTTATCTCCCCCTACTTTATTCCTTGTCGACCAACTCAATTCTTGACTTGGTCTCGGGGTTTAGGGTCGTAAAATATCTTCGATGTTTTATTCTTTTTCTTTTCTTCTCTTTATTCTATAATTTTGACATGAAAAACCATATTATTTACACAGTAAATGCAATAAATGGTGAATGCTACTTCGTACAAATTGATGCTATTTACATGCATTATCCGGGGTTTTTAAGGCCAAAATGATAGAATAAAGGTGATGAAATGGAGATTATCATCGGCTACTTCTTGAAGGATATTCATATTTCTCTCTTGCATATATACGTGACACTATTCTTTTCATCGAGGAGGGAATGGAGGAAGCAAAAGTAATGTCCTCGACCAACGACATGTTTGGAGAGCTTTCTGATCTTCTGCTGAATTTCTATAAGTATGCGGTTATCCCTTTCGGTATGGCAAAATACGTTGCCAAGTTGTGAGGTGTTGAACACAGAATGTGGATCTCTCCCTATTCCATACATAGGTCTTCCTCTGACATGTGGAAGGCTCAAAATTCTTTATTGGCTCCCAGTGATTGAAAAAATCGAGAGGAAGCTATCGGGTTAGAAAGTGACAATTTATCTTGAGGTGGTCGTCTGGTCCTGGCGAAGGTTGTGCTTGCGACAATCCTGGTGTTCTTTTTGACAGCACGACTACTTCATGTTGGCATCAAACGTCGGCTTAAGATGATTCTGAGGAAAGACATGCCATGATGGTTCTGGAATGCACTTGGTTGACTGGGAGACAGCTACACTTCCAAATACAGAGGGTGGCCTTCGAATCTAAAATTTGGAGACAATGAACAAGGCGCTCCTTTTAAAGTGGGTCAATATATTATGGGGTAGAAATGATGGCCTTTGTTGTAGACTACTTCACTATGTTTAAAATATCAGAGCACGGAACAATAAGTTAGATCAAGGTATTTCTCCGTCTCTGCTTTCTAGAAGGTCATTAAAGAGGTCTTGCCGCACTTCGAGGATCTGTTTCATCCTATGCTTGGAGATGGCAATGGCTCTGCATTATGGAGTGATATTTGGATGGGGTCGGTCTTCTCTCGATTAGATTCTCATGGCTTTTTGCTTTATCTTCTAACCAAGAATCACGTGTCTCGGATTACTGGATTGATGATGTTGGATGCCCTCTTTCATGGCGGCCTTTTCATATCAACGACTTCATGAGTTTCTAAGCATGTTGGATGCTCTTCGTGTATTGGGGAGTCCGAGGGAGGGGCAGGATGGATATGGAAAGAGAATTCTTTCTCATTCAAGAGGGCCTATAAATGCCTTGGTAGACCCCTTCAACGGAGGCTTGCTACCCTTGTTCGTGACAATAACTTCATTTGGTAACTCAAGCTTCCAAGCAGGATTAGTATGTTCTTCTGACTATTAAGAAGAAAGAGAATTATGACAAGAGACATGTGTGCAATAATTTGTACAGGGGTTTATAACGTGTGCCCTCACTGTAATATGCAAAGAGAGATAGTGGGACACCTTTATTACCAATGTGAAAAAAATTGCACCGATGTGGGAAGAGCTCGGGGTAATTTCATGTTGTTTGCGGTCATATGGGCAATCTGATTAGTTAGAGATAGTGCTCTATTTAATTCCCAACGTTTTTTCTCTGAAAAATGTAAGCTTTCATTCCAGAACTCTTTTGGAGTATTGGCTTTTTGTAAGTTTTCTTGTAACCTTTTTCTTGTTAAATAATTTCCTAGACTGGACACCTTAGCGTGCTTCCCTCTTTTTTTGACTAAAAAATTGAGTTTCCAGACGAGTCAACATTGAGAAAGAGGATGGGGACCACATAGTTACCTTAAACAATACCTGGGATTCAAATCGTTACAATTGAAAGTTTGGGAATGGCATTGTTACATGGCAACAAGTTTGAGAACCTCTTTGTAAAATACTCTTAATTCAACAAAACTCGTAATTTCAAAAACTGTGAGTTAAATAACAGTATTTAAAAAAAGTGGGAGAAAGTAAAGCCACATTAAATGCACATAAAATCTAACATTTATCTCAAATTGGCATGTCTGTGATGTAATATGGACTATAAATGCCTAAATGGTCGATTTTAATCACAATTTCATAACGAATTCATCAAGTTTCCGAAATTCTCCAGAATTTGATATAATATATAGCACAAAGTAATATTCCCAACACAATTTAAATCATTCAAACTTGCAAGGACATGAGAGATCATAACCTTAAAACATCGGGTTCAAATTGTACATAGTACAGTATAAAATTAAACGACAAAACAAAGTGCACATGGACCTCTTTTAGAGTTACTCCAAACCAAAAGCACGATGCATACCAAGTTTTGTATGAAATGTGTGAAGTGCATGTGTCAGGACAAACCTTCCTTTAGTGGATTTGTTAGAACCGAGTTTTCAAATTTTCGAATTTTTTTTGTTATACCCCCAATTTTATTGAAAAGTTTACCAAACTTTACAGAATCAAGGATTATAAGTATAAGTATACAAAATATATTTTACAAAAATGTACACTTTACCCATATACCCATTTATATACAAGAGTACGTGAAAGTATGAGTTATGGGTACAGTATACATGCAATATATATCACCCCCATATATAGCTTGTGTTATGTTATCATGGTAAAGAGTGAAATGGGAACATAACTCTTACTAAGCATAAGAAAATGGAAAGAATATAAAGAAGAGAAGTCACTAACCTTTTTATACTTAGGCTCTGTTCATCCGAAAAATAAGGCGGTCAAGGGCAAGGAGAAACAAAGAATAGAAGTGGAATATACACAATAGATATAGCTCCCCTCCCCCATAATTAGGCTTTGGTCAACTAAGTATGGAATAAGACAAGCCAATGGAACTAATGTGATCGGGGAAGAATATATCAAAAGAAGGGTTTTTATCACTTGTGCCCCTCCGAGATATCGTAATTTCAGTTACGCCCCTATCTTTTTGGTAATATCAGTTGTGCCCCTCACTTCTTGCTAATCTATCGCTTGTGCCCCTCGGGTTAGTGACCATCCATCCACAGTGCAAACAGATGTTAACTTTGAGGACATAAGCGGAATTAATTTTAAAAAAGAGTTAATGGTCATTTTACACCGTCTTCCTCTTCTTCTTCCTCCTCTTCCCCCATCCTCTTCCTCCTCCTCCAACCTCCTCCTCCTCCCTCTCCTGGAACTCCTCCCCCACCCCCGGCCTACCCTCTTCCTCCGCCCCAGCCTGCCCCAACTCCGCCCCGAGCCCCCTGCACCTCCTCCCCAGCCCTGCACTTCCTCCCAGACCCGCACCTCCTCCCAGCTCCGCCCCGAGCTCCCCGCACCTCCTCCCCAGCCCACACCTCCTCTCAGCCCTACACCTCCTCCCAGCTCCGCCCCGAGCTCCCCGCACCTCCTCCCCAGCCCACACCTCCTCCCAGCCTCGCACCTCCTCCCATCTTCGCCCCGAGCTCCCCACGCCTCCTCCCCAGCCCGCACCTCATTCCCAGCCTGCACCTCCTCCCAGCTCCGCCCCCGAGCTCCCCGTGCCTCCTCCCCAGCCCGCACCTCCTCCCAACTCCTCCCCGAGCTCCCCGTGCATCCTCCCAGCCCGCACCTCCTCCCAGCTCCGCCCCGAGCTCCTCCTCCACCCCTTTTCCCCGGCCCAACCTCTCCAGCTCCATGCTCTGCCCCCTCCTCCCCAGATCCACCCCCGATTTTATTCTGACTATAATACCCTTCTTAACCACACCATGGTTTGAATAAATCATGGTTATTTTAATTTTTTCACGGTCAATCTGACGGAAGGGAACAAGTGATAATGAAGAAAGAAGTGAGGGGCACAACTGATATTACTAAAAAGATAGGGGCATAACTGAAATTGCGATATCTCAGAGGGGTACAGCTGATAAAAACCCTAAAAAGAAAAGAATGGAGGCTAGTAGATGTCGGTTTGAATCTCCTAATGTGCAATTGGCGGTTGCAAGGATCACACAACAACAACAACAAAGCCTTTTCCCACAATTAAGTAGGGTCGGCTACATGGATTCTTCGCCTCCATTCAGATTTGTCTTGGGTCAATCTCGGACTTATATCCAAAAAACTAAGATCCCTCCGTATAGTCTCTTTCCAACACTTCTTGGGCCGTCCTCGCCCTCTCTTGGCCGGCTCAACATCCCAACACTCGCATCTCCTAACCGGTGCATCAGTTGACCTTCTTTGCAAATGACCAAACCATCTTAAACGGTTTTCTCGTATCTTATCCTCCGATCGGAGCTACACCAACTTTCTTTCGGATTGCATCATTCCGAATCCGATCTTTACGTGTATGTCCACACATCCATCTTAGCATTTTCATTTCTGCTACAGCCATTCTCTGCACATGTCTATGGTTCACAGGCCCAACATTCAGAACCATAAAGCATAGCAGGTCTCACAGCTGCTTTGTAAAACTTTCCTTTAATTTTTAAAGGAATTTTCTTATCACAGAGAACAACGGAGGCTCCTCTCCACTTTATCCAGCCTGCATTTATTCTATTAGTAACATCTCCATCAATTTCCCCATCATGTTGCAAAATAAATCCCAGATATCTAAAAGAATCTCTCTTCTGAATGTTATCGTCACCAATCTTCACCTCGATTCCTTCACCATTGCTTCCATCAAAGGTGCATTCCATATATTCCGTCTTAGCCCTACTTATACGAAAACCTTTAGTCTCCAATGCATGTCTCCAAACCTCAAGCTTCTCATTTACTCCATCTCTAGTCTCGTCAATCAACACAATATCATCAGCAAATAACATACACCAAGGTAACTCATCTTGAATGTGACTTGTCAACTCGTCCATAATCAAAGTAAAAAGAAATGGACTCAAAGCTGAACCTTGATGTAAACCAATGTTGATATCAAAATAGTCAGTCTTCCCCGTCGGGGTCCTTACACAAGATAAAGCCCTATCATACATATCCTTTATGAGATTAATGTATAGGACAGGTACTTGTCTCTTCTCTAAAACTCTCCACAGTATCTCTTGTGGGACAGAATCATAAGCCTTCTCCAAATCAATAAAGATCATATGGAGATTCTTCCTTTTAGCTCTATAAATCTCCATTGTTCTCCTCAGCAAATGGATGGCTTCAATAGTTGAGCGACCTGGCATGAATCCGAATTGGTTTTCTTTTACTTGGGAAACTTGCCTTAACCTTCTTTCGATCACACGTTCCCAAATTTTCATAGTGTGACTCATCAGCTTGATACCTCTGTAATTTGAACAATTTTGAATGTCTCCTTTGTTCTTATAAAGAGGCACCACGATACTCCTCCTCCAATATTCAGGCATTTTCTTGCTTCGCCAAATAACATTGAATAGATTCGTAAGCCAAGTCAAACCACGCTCACCTAAAACTTTCCATACTTCTACAGGGATGTCATCCGCTCCAACACCTTTCCCAGGTCTCATAACCTTCAAAGCCTCCTCTACTTCTTTTCTTTGTATTCGTCTATAGCATGCACGATTCAAGTAACTTTCACTACTAGCTAGATCACCCAAAGTGATCTCTCTATTTCCTTCTCCAATGAAAAGTTTATGGAAGTACTGCTCCCATCTAGTCTCTATATCCTTCTGAGTAACAAGCACGTGACCTTCCTCGTCCTTAATACATCTCACTTGAGAAAGGTCTTTGGTCCTTCTTTCTCTTGCTTTGGCCAACCTGAATATATCCTTATGGCCCTCCTTAGAGTTGAGATTTTTATACAAAACCTCATAAGCTTTTGACTTAGCTTCACTTACAACCTTCTTTGCTTCCTTCTTCGCTAATTTATAGTCTGTGACAGATTCCTCTGTTCTATCCTTAGACATAGCTTTAAAGCAAGCTCTTTTAACTTTTAGCTTCTCTTGCACCCCTTCACTCCACCACCAAGCCTCCTTTTGACCCGGAGCTCCTCCTTTTGACTCGCCTAGCATCTCTTTGGCTACCTTTCGGATACAAGATGCTACTGCCTCCCACATCTTGTTTGCACTACCGCTACAATTCAAAGATAAGTCTTCTAAAACCTTCTCCCTGAAGCGTGATTGCTTCAGCGGAAGATTCCACCACCTAGTTCTAGTGATCTTAGGAACCTTCCTTTTCTTTACCAGCCCTTTTATTTGTAAATCCAAGACTAACAAGCGATGTTGGGTTGTCAAACTCTCTCCAGGGATTACTTTGCGTTGAGGAGAAGAGATCGAGGATACTGCTACAATTTGTCATGCTTGACTAATCGGTGTAGCATCTGAGTCTGAATCACGCACGAATGAGATCTCCTCAACACGGGCCAACTTCTCATATGATCCAATAAATACTTCGGCAATTGCTCGTTAATCAAGATTGAATGTGCATCATCTGTAAAATCAGAAATCTTTAAGCTACCATTATCGTGCACATCACATATTAGGACCCATCCACTTTGACTTGAGTTTGCATTGGAAAATCTTCAACTTTGCATGAAACAATCATATCTTTTGACCTTGGATAGCTATCATGCCAACACTTCACCTTGTCCTTGTAATTCACATTGCTGTCATGAACCATGTTTATGATTTCCACCAACTTATTCAGATCCGTATGTTTTTATTTCTGCCATGCGTGAATATTCGAAGTGATCTTTTTTATTACACATTCTGATTTATGAATTAATTCCCTCGGGCAAATGGCATTCCTTGCAAAAAAAACATCATGAACGGGTAGGTACCCAAAAGTGTCTTGCAAGATGTCCAATAAGTCCAAAGAACTTGGTCAAAGAGCTGTTACCACTTTTCCCATCTAGGCAGATGAGTTTTTGCAAAATGCTCTTTACCTCACTATTCGACACTTTTGTCATCCCATTAGATTGTAGATGGTAAAGACTTACGACACGGTGCTCGATGCTTGGTCCTTAACAACGTTCTTCAAATCACGATTCACAAAATGGCTACCTCAGTAAGAAATCAGTACTTTAAGCATTCCGAGCCTACGAATAATGTGATCTATTACAAACTTACATGCAATCTTGTAGTATGCAGCTCGGGTTGGGATAACCTCCACCAACCTTGATAGATAATCTACAATGAGATAGATGTACTCAAACCCATTGCTACCGAGGAACGGACCCATGAAGTCGATGCACCAAGCAATAAAGACATCACAAATGATGACTGACTTCATCGGCATGTCTTCTTTGCGACCTCATATTCTTTAACATATTGGACACGACTTCACAAACGTATAAGCACCACAAAATAAAGTCGACCAGTAAAAGACATACTGCAGTACCTTCCACACGATCCTCTTCCCACAATGGTTCCCTCCTTCCTCCAAAGTATGGCACCTATTCCAAGCATAAACTAATCCCTTAAATAAGAGGAATGGATCCTCTCGATGGTAGTTCCTCAAATCCGACTTGTGTTGGCTAATGTAGCTCTTGGGAAAATCCTAAGGAACCGTCTTAAAGACAAGATAGTTCACTGTATTGGCATAGAATGGGAGAGAGTTGACATCAAAGATCGACTCCTCGAGAAAGGAATCTCAAATCATTATAATGTTAGGATATTCTAGGAGCTCGAGATGGGAAAAGTGAATAGCAATTACGTTCTTTACTCCATGTTATCCTTTACTCCAAAAGTAGTAAGATTCATCTCAGAAAACGCATCGTCGTGTCCTTCTTCTCAACAAGGTAACATAGTGTTTGAGTGCTCCATGATAATAGCTACCTAGGACCTAATAATATGAGACATTAACTTGTCCAAGGTGACACTACTACAAACATATCTTTTTCCATAACTGTGTGGTTACATTGAGAAGGATCAAGCACTTTGCTTACATAGACATTGTCCTCCTTTGCCACACAACCCCCGTAGAAAAGTCTAATGCATTCGTGAGGATCTAAAAATGAGAGATCAATCTTGACTTGTAAGGCAGGGGTTTCCATGATCATCATCTTCAAAAGCCTAAAGGCTTCGGGAGACTTTTGATCTACAATGAACTCTATGTCCTTTTCTAAGAGCTCAAACAATGACCAAGCAATTTTTGGAAAGTCCTTGATGATTCATTTGTAAAACCCTCATGCCCGAGGAAAGGCTGCAACTGCTTCAAGTTGTTGGTGCTTGAAGTTTCCTAATCACATCCACCTTCTAGGATCAACCTCCTTTCCTCGTTTGGAGATGATGTTTCCCAACACAATGCACTCCATCACATAAATCGACTCTTCGCCCATGAGAGCACTAGATTCACCTCTCAACACCTTTTGAGGACTCAGTTCAAATGTTTAAGGAATAAATCAAAGGAGTCTCGGTGGGCCGAGAAGTCATCCATAAAGACTTACAGGAAGTCATCAACCATCAAGGCAAAGACCTCGATCATGCACCTTTGGAAGGTATCTAAAGCAATGCATATCCTGAAGGTGTGTGAATGTTGTTTTTCTAATCCTTAAAGCGACTACTACTTGATTATAGCTAGAGTACCATCTAAAAAGAAAAAGAAACCTTTCCCTGCCGGTGTCTCCAAGGTATGAACAGAATGGAAGGGGAAAGCAATCTCTCTTTCTCGCGACATTCATACATATGTAATCCACACAAACACGCCATGAAGTGGGTACTTGTGTCTTGTTCTCCTCTCCATGCTAATTGGTAGCATTCTTGATGCCATACATCTTGAAGACTACATGAAGGTTTTCCACGCACTTGGAGTTGGAGACGGGATAAATAAAATCCACTTTGCACCATTTCTCGATCTCCTTCTTCGCCACTTTTTACAGGATTAGATTTAGCCTATGTTGGAATTCGTGAGACGGTTTTACATTATCTTATAAATAAATATGGTGCAAGCATAGAGCATGATTTATTCCACGGAGATCTGACATGCTCCAACCAATTGCCTTGTAGTTATTCTTTAAAAAATCTAGCAAGTCAGACTATTGATCCTCGATCAATCTCGTGATGATGATGATGATTGATAACTTTTTCTCTTGACCTAAATGGAAAGCATACTTAAGGATTGGAGGTAAGGGTCTGAGCTTAGGAAGGGTATGACTGTCTGGAAACTTTGGATCACGTGAATATGGGTTTGTGCCACATGTGACTAATTCGGTCTCTATAACAACTGCCACCAACTCTCTATGTTCAGGAGTCAAATCGTCAAAAGTGAAAGCGCATCTGACTTGTCATCGCCAACCTTCAATTGATATGTAGGAACATGTCCAACAAGCACATGTTTATCTCTGAGTTGCCGAGGGTGTAGGGGGTGCATTATTCTATGCCTTTAAGGTGATCAATGAAAGACTCGCAAACCCGCATCATTAATACCGACCTCTCCACGTGAGAGTGACTCATCTGTGTCTGTTGGGTTCCATCTCTATGTCACAATACTGTCTACATGATAACAATCTATGTCTTAGGAGGAATACTCAGTGCTACTCTCATAATCAGGTCACAACCACTTTGTCCGCTACACCTCCAATTCCACATCCTAACCGCCGGCACGAAAATGTATCTTCCCAACAACATAATCAAATATGGACCTTATTTTTGTATAAAAGGGTTGGCCAAGTATGATCTGGGAGTCTCATCGGTGTCGAGGGACCTCTATGTTAAAGCTAGTGAAATCCACCTTGTACTTCAATCCCTCAATGACTAAGACAACATTTCTCAATACGCCCTTGGGCCTCTTCGTATATCTGTCTGTATACTGAAGTAGTGCTATGGATGTCGTAGGAGGGCTTAGATTGAGCCTCTTTATTATGACAAATGGACAAAAGGTTGATTGAGGATCTGTTATATCCGAGAGTAATCACAGACGTTGTGTTGGTAATCTGACTTGTCACAAACGGACACCCATATCATGTTTCTTCCTCGTGATATCATTGCGAATGACGTATTATGATGCCCCGTCCCTCCGACTATCGAAACTGACGTGATGAGAGCGTCGGACTTACGATCTAATTACGCTCATGATCTCTGACACTCAACAAACTGACTTATACACATTAGATTAACATTTGAAACATATAATAACAGGAGAAAATGTGGAATGAAAAGTAAATTGCAACATTCATTTTCATTAATAATATCCATAAAATCCATGTCCACATGTGAGATACACATTGTAATCCACAAGCGAGATACACATTGTAACCATAACAATACAGAAATAAGCTCTCAAAGCATCTCATTACATTGTCTCTTAAGAAAACATAAATAATGCAGAAGCAAATAAATTGCTCCAAGTAAAACGCACCATGTCTGGTGCAAGTTTGACGACAGAAAGTTCGATTTTCTCAAAAGCTGCTACTAAAGTGGCTACTGCTCGGCTACACCTGTTGGGTTCACATGAATGTATCATTATGCAACTACCCAGTAATGAGATAACCACTAATCACTAATGAAATAGTAAGTAAGGCATGTGTACTCAACTCTATCTGATGACATATGCATATATTGTAAAAATTGAATTACACTAAGTTATTATAGTTACATTGGATCACATGTTTGCTGATTTTATTTATTAATTTAATAATCATATGAGGACTACCACATTGATATTGATATTTCCACAATTGGTTAGGTCCGCAATGGTATGCAATTGCATTTATTGATACCCAATCACGAATAATTTCTCGTATTAATTTTAGCACATACAAGTACACGACTTGCATGCCTCCGCTATGAGAGAACTTGGTAGTTATACTTAGTAAACCCTCAAGGACCTATGTTCATCTAGATTAGGAAAAGATCAATACCCAAATCCTCCAACTTCAAGCCACATTCCAGAACACTTCCCACAATACCAATACTTGAAGTAAAATTTGATGCAACCACATCTAATTCCAAATCGAGTCTTAATATCATGTATAAGTGTGAAACAAGAACCCATGCCACCTGCCTAATCCGCCGAGCGACTCCGATGAAACTGGGTTGCTATGTGCAATGCATCACCTAACTCATATGTTGGGGTCACGACCTTCGAGATATCTCCGAGGGGCCCAAGGGTGCATGTCCAATCCTTTGTGGTGCCTAATTTTATCTACCCAATCATTAGGAAATCTCATCCAGGATCAACAATCACAAAACATAATATATTTATTTATGTAAGGCAATGCGAGAATATAAATTATCCATCACGAACATGCATCGTCACAAGAGCATTATTTTTAAATAAATTAAAAATGAAATCCGGTTCAATTTTGGTTGAACTTGGTTAAACTTGATTAAAAATAATAGGTTAAACGGGATGGATTGTTTAAAAATTGAAATTTAACCGGACCGGTTTCAAAAACACCGGTAGAAATAACCAACTTGGTATATTTTTTATAACGACTTAAATGAAATAAAAGATGGTTGTTTTCTCTACTAAACTAACATTTATTGTATATACAAAGATTATATCGTACTGCATCTCAAAGCATATCAAAACACTATGGAAGTGCTATTCCGAGTGTTATAATCAGTGTAATAAGCTAATCGAGTTTGACGAAACCAACAAAAAAAGCCACTAAATAAGCCCTTTTTTATTTTCATTATCATGACAATTTGTAATAAACCGATATATAATTGAAATTTTAAGACTACTTGTACTATGCATCAATATCCTAGTACACCCTTGTTATGAAGACTTTTTATTAGAATATTGTATTTTATTTCATTATTCACTAAAAGACGTTCTATTTAAAGGCATGTATTCTCAAATAAAATACAAATGCTTGTGAGAAGTTGTCTGCCTTGAGATGCACTTCGTAAAAGCCTTTCTTCTTGTGTACAAAATATATTTGGTAAGCTGCATGCTTATAAATATTCTAGACTACGTCTTCGTGTAGTGAGAGTTTGTACACCATGGGTTTGGGTAGGATAAGCAGCACATGATGTAGCCCTTGTGCACGGCGAACCTATATAAATCTTTACGTGTTGTGGTTGGCTTGTCTTTTGCTTGCTTCTATTTAATTTTTTTTATCTACAATTGCTTGAGGTGACCATTTTTCGGGTTCGGGCGGTCCCCTGGTAGCAAGGATCCTCTGCTGGGCAGCAGAGGCCTGCTGTACCACGTGGGCCGCTCGATCATGATCGAGCGGTTCACACGCAAAGGGCCACTTTAACCCTGAATTCGTGTGAACCGCTCGATCTTGATCGAGCGGCCCACATGGTACAGCAGACTCTGCTGGCCAGCAGAGGAGCAGCTCTCCTCCCCTGGAGTGGAGTATGGTGGCAGTGAGGTCCTCGAGAGGTGTGAGTGCTTTGGTATATGCTCGTTGCTCTGGCATCATGTGAAAAAATAAGTGGAAAGAGAGATGATTCTATTGAAGGGGGAGTAGGCAATCTTATATAGAGACGAATATCTAATACAAATGAGGAGATCACATAATAGTCATTAAGTAAGAATATGCAAGTACACGGGTTGATGAAGTAAGTAGATAACCAACTATAGATACATCAATACATTTTACTAGAGATTATACAAAGGAGTTAGGTCAAAATGAGTTAAAATGGAATGAAACATGTAAGTTTTTCCTTATTAGACTGATTTGGTCTATGAGTTAGAATCAAAATAATATCTAAAACCATATTTATCCTGCTTTCTTTGTTAGTCGGTACATATATACATATCATGCTTATTTATTTTCCTTTTCCTTTTTCTGTTTATCTATGTTATTTTCAAGATCGATATTAGCTTTTTATTCATCAGTACCATTACACAAGAATGCGAGATTAAGGTGAATTTACATGATTTTGTATAGATTTTTAAGTTGAAATGCAAGCACGGAGTAGATTAATTTAGGATTCACCGAACATATACTTTAATTAACCATCACATTTATTCGTCAATTAATATTCGCTAACTCCTTAAAATAGCAGTTTTAGTGGTTCATTTTACTCCAATTCCTTGCGCTACTTATTCACTCGCATTCTTCCAGTGCTAAACAAAAAAAGGTTGTTATCATGTCAGACCATTGTTTGTAGAATAACCCCGAGAGTCATTATGTAACGTCCTGGGCTTAGGTCCCCGGTCCGTTATCGAGAAAAACTGGTCCTGACAATTTGTTGGGTTCGGGCCCAAATGGACCCGTTGACAACCACCCAAAATGCTTAAGCCCAAGTTGTCAAGTAGTAGCCCTCACCACTTCTAAACCACACTCACACTTCGTGAGTTTTAGATGTGATACTATGTTTGGGGGCATAGGTGTTACAACCTCCCCCACTTATATTCGCAACGTCTTCGTTGCGACATGGCCCATCACTTATTCCCAGTGATAGTGGTGGCTGCACGCTCCGGGTAGCCATTTCCTCCAACCTCTTTGTAGGGGCGGCTCCACCTCTCGGGTAACCCTTTCCACTATTAGAGAGAATTTGGCTCTGATACCATTTGTAACGTCCCGGGCTTAAGTCCCCGGTCCGTTAGCGGAGAATTACTGGCCCTAACAACCTCTTGGGATGGGGCTCATACGGACCCGATTAACCGCCCCCAAAATGCTCAAGCTGGGTTGTTCGGTAGTAAGTTCCTCACTATTTATCCCACCCGAAAATTTTGTGTTCCACGATATGAGACCTTTTTTTGAGGGTGTTACACATTATGTTGTGCAATCATCCAAGTTTTTTTGAAAATCTGGCGATCATCTTACAAGTGTGCTCCTTGCTCTAACCTCATGTTACATTGCGTATTTATTTACTATCGAGGTTCATAGGAGTTTTATACCTATGTTTTGAGTTGCATGTTCGAAAACCTTGATAAGGTTAGAGTTATTAATATAAACACTTTGTTATGGTTAGAGTTGTTCACATAAACAACGTAGCGTAACAACTAGAGTTCTTCGCATAAATAACTCAGTGTAACGGTAAGAGTTGCTCGCATGCAAGTACCTTTGTAATAGTATTGAATTAATTGCTTAAATAATGTGGTTAAGAGTTGCTCGCATGCAAGTATCTTTGTAATATGATTGAATTAATTGCTTAAGTAATGTGGCTAGCGCAATGACCGGGTGATTCAGTAAATTTGAAAGATTGAATTGAGAAACTTAAGGTGTGGTTGTTACCCGGAAGGGTTTCCACGTTTAATTTCTATCCTCTTTGCTATTGACACATACCATCTATATTTTTTGACAATGCTACGTGATACTTTTGTTTGTTTGAGATTGTACGACAATCGGCGGAAGCATACGATAATTGATCGCACGACTCAACCATTACTCGAAAAAAATGAATGAATGGCATACCATGAGCATAGATAAATATCAATTCCATAAAATATTCATTTAAATTAGAGTTCCATTATTACAACTCTAAACTGGAAAAAATAAAAAAACTATTCTAGGAATTAAAATAGCATCTCGGTAGTTCATGTGGGCATACAGATATCCACTAGATCTTCACAAGATAAATCGTACCACGTCAGAAATCTCAATGAGTTCTTAGAATGGTCCAGAATAAGCAATCAACCATGTTCTTCACCTGAAATTGACAAATATAAATTTGTATGAGCCTAATGCCCAGTATGTATCTGGGTCCATGCATGGGTATTCTAACGGATCTTGATCCGTTAAAAATCATGTACTTGGATTTTCATGTATAAACATCATCTCGTGCCTAGATATTTCTCATGCATGTCTAAGTTCGATCCCTATCATGTATAGCTTGGCTTTTTCCATAAACATGGATATGCATGTAAAGTATGTAAATTGCATAAGTGCGTATGACCATCATTTATTTCTACTTGTGGGTATATTTCATAAAATACCAAGCAAATTACATACTTATAAAATATATAAACCACTTTACATAATAGCCCCCCATGACTTTGATGGTTTAACTTTCTTAAACCTATTCTTGCATAACATGTGATGGTTCATTCTCTTATTAAACCATTTCTTGTATTTTTCATGATGGTTCTCCCTCATAAACCATTTTCTTGCATAACATTCATTTACGTATCTTGTTATACGTTTTCAACCGCTGGCACTTGCAGTTCATGACGTGACATGACAGTGTAGCTACAACTGCAGAGGACTTAGATTTTGCCTCCATGGTTCCTTGCAACCATACGCCCCTTGCGGCGTTGCCCCTTGCGGCTAATACGATCGACCATGTGACTCCTTATGAGTCTGTGTCTTAAAATTCTTGATATAAAATTTGATTACTTAGTTGCCTTGGTAATCATCATTCGATGTCATTATCCATATAAGTACATCAATTAATGATTTACAACCAACACTAAATTTCTCAGTATTCTTGATAACCAAAGTGGCTTTGTCAAAAATTACTCATTTGCTACTTTCACCACTAAGTATATTATGTGATATGTGATCCATATGTACTTACTTTAGCGGGTAGGTTTGTGATTTTAGGGTATAATATGCTACGGTATTGTTATATATATATATATATAACACAAACAACTGGACCTCTTGAGAGCATAGGTCAAATTAAAATGACTTACATAAAGATGAATTTAATTAATATGTCTTGATCTGATGATATGCACGTGAATATCAGTTGTGCATGAGGTTCTATGTGTAACTTCCAGCAAGGAAATGTCATGGTTTGCAATAGCTCTACATGGATTAATCACTTCATGCGATAAGTATTTTGCAGTGTAATTAATCAAAATGTATTTGTGTAATTACATATTGCTTAACTAATTTTTTTCATAACATCATCCCTTCCAAAACGGCATATCAAAACAACCAATGTAGATTAACATGACGGTATCTTCATTATCTTAAAACTTTCGACTGATTATAATTAGACCATCCCAACTCCTTAACTCTAACCAATCCTTCGCACTATAAAATAAAATTTGCCAATATTTATGAGAATTTATAAACCATTGACAAGATTTCAAGGGTTAAATAGGTACCATCATTTTAAGATATTCGTCCATAACGTGAGCAAGTCATGAGAGTAAGATCAAATAATAAATATGGATCAATGATTCCTAAGTATGGGCTAACCAATCAGATGATTCGTTTTGAAAATGATCCGGTTGTATATGTGTTAGCCTAAAAATCGAGACATACATCTAGAAATCATAATTAGGATATGATCTTTTTATCATATGTAATCCTAACCCGATACATACAAGAGATCTTTTTTTTTGATGTAATCAAAATTTATACGAAACCTAGACTGATACATACATTTAAAGATCATCATCCTATGCCAATACATACATCTATAGGTTGCATCCCAAACATGATCTTGGTTTAGACGAAATCCTAAATCCGATACATACCTCGAATCCAACGCTTAACTCTGATTGTCGCAATCGTCACAACTCCTTCCGATCACGGATTCACGCTTCTCTCCTCCTCTGACTCAACGTCGTCTTCTCCTGTGATGACGAAGGACGCCGGTAAGATAATCCTTCCTCTCTCTCTCTCTCTAACTCTCTCTAAAATTGCAAGATAAGGTGACATGAGGGGAAGAGAGCCCTTGGGGTTTTAAAGTTGATAGTGAGAGTATTTAATGTATTAATTAAATCCATTTAATCCAAGATAATGCATTTGATTTTTTTTTCAAAAAAAAAAAACCAGATCGTTACAGAGATAATGTGATTGCAACGACCTCAATGTTCGGACGGACCCTTTAGTCCCATGTACAAGCACATTACTCTCAAAGGGTTCTTCTTCCATCTATAGGAAAGTCACTTCTAAGTCATCTGCAGAGAATGCCTGCTAGATATAATAAATATATAAACAAAGTCTTATATATATTTTAGGGTTTTTATCAGTTGTGCCCCTTTGAGATATTGCAATTTCAGTTATGCCCTTCCCTTTTTTGAAATATCAGTTGTGCCCCTACCTTCTTGCAAAATTCACAGTTCTGCCCTTTCGTAATATCAGTTATGCCCCTACTTTACCTTAACAGAAGGGCGGAACTGTGAATTTTGCAAGAAGGTAGGGGCATAACTGATATTTCGAAAAAGAAAGGGCATAACTGAAATTGCAATATCTCAGAGGGGCACAAATGATAAAAACCCTATATTTTAAGAATATAACAAGTAATAAAAGTGAAATTCAAACTAATCAAGTAAACGACTGATTAAAGATCGAAGGTATGCCAAATCTGCTTTGAGAGTAAGAATCATAGATGATCTTTTCAAGCTAGTGGCCTTACAAGTGAGCGTTCATTTGATGTCATAAGGCATCTTCTTATAGGTTTTTGAACATTCAAAATACTTGCCACCAAAGGAATATTTGATGTCAATTGTTTTTCAACAAGTGCATTAATATATTTATAGGAAATTTCATTAAAAGTAAGTCAAAAGACACCGTGCATGTGTGTAACAAGACGCGTATGAGTGCACTTAGTAAAAAGTCTAAAAATAACAACTTGAGTGATAACAAAAATGGAAGTGTGTGATGATGAGTGTAATCGATGCCTCATTGAACACAACATTAGGTGTATCGGTGTTCAAGTTCATACTGGTATAAGAAAGTATACATGGGATGTGTTTTGAGTGTTTTTTATGTGTATCGGTACATGAGATGTTGTATCGGTGCACGAACTTAGATATGGAATATAGTTCACTATGATGCTTTAGGCTTACTAGTGCAAGCTAACGGTGTATTGATGTTTCTAGTGTTTGATAAAACCTAAAGTATGTAAGTGTGTTTTCTATTACTTAAAGTATTCGCATTGCATTGTATTTTCTACTTCTACATTATTATAAATTGACTCGATATGCTAGAAAATGCATTTAAGTTGGGCGCAACTTTATTTGATTTTGATATTGTCTATGATGTGTACATCGAAAATCTATTTATTGATGTATCTTAGTTGATTGACCCATAGTTTGCGAAACACTCATCTTTGATCACTTCCACAAATTTGTAGCACACCAGCGTCCTCGCATACCACTCAAATCTCCCTTCCTCCTTCTCCAAGACCTCCTCCATCTCGATCCAGTCCTTCTTCATGTAGGGAAGAAGACCCATCAGGGTTCCATTTCCCCCGCTACGATTAGGCCCTTTCGATCCCACCTCAATCCATGCCTAATACACTCATGTGCTTCGGCTATATGTATCTAATACCTATAGGTACTTCAAGGCGTCATTGATCGATGTACTCAACTTTCTCCTGACTCAAGCTTAACCTCTGACGAGACCTTCTCGACTCACTTCTTCGACCTTCTTCGCAGCACCGTAAAGCATCCTCCTCCTTCACTAGCACCTCGGTTATCTTCTCAGTCTTGTAGCAAGACATGAGGATGGCGGTGGGGCTCCTAAGCTCTCGTCGGAGCACCGCCATTTCACCACCTTACACGAAGGAGCAGTTTAATGGAAGGGTACATGTAACATTGGATTGAGCCCAATCTAATCTCAATCCTACGATTCACTAACATCCCGAGCCACCTCTCCAACCCTCTTAACCCCGGTGAACCCGAACCTGAGTCAAGGTAGATAGATGTGCCACGTGGCTCAAGCCGCCTGATTCCCCCAAGCCTCCAGTTGAACCCCTTTCGCATGCTTGGAGCATGTACCCTCCTTGGCTAATTGCAGATGCACCCTATCGGGTCTCTAATATTCTACTTCTACCCCCGTACATATAGAATTTGATGATAAGCCCCCTCTGCCTTTTAGTGTTAGCACATTAGCCTGTATTAGATCTAATTGCAATGTTTAAGTAATTTGTTGTATTTTTTTTATTGCAAAAAGTACCTAAATTTTTTCATTAATAACTTGATCATCTTTAATCAAAATTAAATGAATTTGGTCTCTTGTGAAAGCTATATTTATTACCTTTAATATGTCATATTTAATTCTCGGAAGTGATATGTGATTATTCATTTAAAAATTAGAAAAGTCACTTGCTCATTGTACGCCGATTTAAATACCATAACTCATAGCCATCTTAATTTCATGCAATTCTTGAACCATGATTTGCTTTAAATATTTAAAATTCAATTGATTCCATATAATTAATAACCTGATTATTTCCTAAATGTCTACCAAGCAAGCTATGTACTCTATGAAATAAACAATTAAATCTATCAAAGAGAAATTTGGAGCTTACATTTATTAACTTGGGACTAATTTATTTAGTTACCCAAGTTTGAGTTTAAACTATCAAATAAGGAGCTTAATATATAATTGTTTTAAGTAAAAAATATCTAATTTTTATGTTTTATGTTGATTGTTCTTATTATTTTATTTTTTGTTATTATTTGTGTCCCATAAAAATTAGAGTGGTCTTGTACATAAAATGGAATATATTAATTTCTATTTGGAATACAAAACAATCAAAATAAGTATTTTTATATTTGCGATAATACCTACAAAAATAACAGTATGCATATATAATGTAGTTTGATTTTTAGTTCTACATAAAACTTATATATCTTGAAAAGATACACAACTTTTATGTAGAACACGTTTTTAGTTAACATCATTATTATTTTATTAGATATATCTTTCATTTTTATTTTTGGTTTGTTCGCATTGGGTCATGTGGTTGCTTCTAAGTGAGTCGCGTGACCTGCTCCTTCATTAGCCCCCGCTTCTATTGGTAGTCATCTGATCTCTTGATCCAACAGTCAGATTTAGTCCCCCATGCCTCACTTGGAACCATTTAATCAAAGGATCAAGCAGTCCATGTTCACCCCTATGCGCTCTGATCAGGACCGTTGGATCGCATGATCCAACGTCCCTCGGTCATCGTCAATCCCCGGTAGCTGTTCCTCTAAGAGATGTGACTCTTCGATGGAGGAACTTCTCCCTTTAACCACAGTCAACCTACATGTCACCTTCGTCCCTCTCTAGTACCAGTCGAGAGCCAACGCTTCCCTCTTTCATGCCAACCAGCTCACTCAATCCCTCCTCCGCATGTGCATCACCTTACGGTAGTTGAGACCACTACGTTCAATCGCTTGAGTCTGATCAAAACTCTTCAGTAGGCCATCATTTGCGCCCATCCACGTACATTTGAGACATCTCCGAGTTTCATATCTTCCCTTGGTGACATAATGTGGCAGTTAGGTCGAGCGACGACTGAGCATTGTCTCCAACGAGATCTAAAGGTGTAGACCTTCGTTGCAGCCCCTTATGTCGATGATGCTCGAGCTCCATGGCTTGTCGACGTGTCGAGAGAGGACCAAATGCTTCCAAGCTTCAATCCCAAGCTCCTAGTTCATCATTGATTCCATCTTTGATTCTCCAGGTACACCTTAATTATTGCCTTTTGTGTTTTATTATATTCAATTATGCTTACATTCTCATCCTCACATCCAATTGATCACGTTTACACCTTTGTAGCACATCCCTCATCCTCGCATATCACTCAAATCACCCTTCCTCCTTCTCCAAAACCCCCTCCATCTCGATCCATTCCTTCTTCCTGCAAGGAAGAAGACCTGTTAGGGCTCCATTTCCCCCACCACGATTATGCCCTTAGATTCTTAACATCAATTCATGCCCAATGCACTCATATGCTTCGGCTATATGTATCTAATACCTACAGTTACTTCGATGTGCCATTGATCGGAGGTACCCAACCTTCTCTGATCTCAAACTTCACCTCTGACGAGACCTTATCGACTCGCTTCTCGAACCTTCTTCGCAGCATTGTAAAGCATCCTCCTCCTTCGCCAGCACCTTCGTTATCTTCTCTAAATTCTAGCATGACATGAGGATGATGGTGGGGCTCCTAAGCTCTTGCCATAGCATCGCCATTTTGCCACCTTACATAGAGGAGCGATCCAATGGAGAGGGTGCATGTAACATTGGATTGAGCCCGATCTATCTTAATCATGTGATTCATGCACATCCTGAGCCACCTCTCCAACCCTCTTAATCCCGGTGGACCCGAACCAGAGTCAAAGTAGATAGATGTGCCACGTGGCTCAAGTCGCCTAATTCCCCCAAGCCTCTAGTTGAACCCCTTCACATGCCTGGAGCATGTACCCTCCTTGGCTAATTGCAGACGTACCCTATCGGATCTCCAATATTCTACTTCTACCCTCGCACACATAGAATTTGATGATAAGCCCCCTTCGCCTTTTAGTGTTAGCACATTAGCCCGTATTAGATCTGATTGTAATGTTTAAGTAATTTGTTGTATGTTTTTATTGCAAAAAGTACCTAATTTTTTCATTAATAACTTGATCATATTTAATCAAAATTAAATGAATTTGGTCTCATGTGAAAGCTATGTTTATTGCGTATTAATGTTTATTGCCTTTAATATGGCATGTTTAATTCTCGGAAGTGATATGTGATTATTCATTAAAAATTGGAAAAGTATTTTGCTCATTATATATGATTTAAATGCCATAGATCCTACCTATCTTAATTTCATGCTATTCTTGAACCATGTTTTGGTTTAAATGTTTAAAATTTAATTGATTTCTATCATTAATAATCGGATTATTTGCTAAATGTCTACCAAGTAAGCTAGGTACTTTATGAAATGGGCGATTTAAATTATCAAACAGAAATATGGAGCTTACATTGATTAAGTTGGGATTAATTTATTTAGTTACGCAAGCTTGAGTTTAAACTATTAATTCAGGAGCTTATTATATAATCATTGTAAATAAATAAAGTCTCTGATTTATATGTTTTTACGCTGATTATTATTATTATATTTTATATTAATGGAAGTACTTACAAAAATAATAGTATGTATATACAATATATTTTGATTTTTAATTCTATATAAAAGTCGTCTGTCTTGAAAAGAGACACATCTTTCATGTTAAACACAGTTTTAGTTAACATCATGTATTATTTTATTTAAATATATCTTTCATTTTTTATTTTAGGTTTGTTCCTATTGGGCCATGTGGCTGCTTCTGAGCGAGCCACGTGTCCTGCTCCTTCATTAGCCCCTGCTTCTATTAGTAGTCGTCTGATCTCACATCCAGCGCTTGGATTTAGTTCCATGTGACTCACCTGGAACTGCTTGATCAATAGATCAAGTAGTCCCAATTCACCCCTACGCGCTTCGATTAGAACCATTTGATCGCATGATCCAACGCCCCTCAATCATCGTCAACCCTCAGTAGTTGTTCCTCTAGGAGATGTGACTCTTCGCTGAAGGAACTTCTCCCTTTAACCATCGTCAACCTATGTGTCACCCTTGTCCCTCTCCAGTACCATTCGAGAGCCAGTGCTTCCCTCTTTCACGCCAACGAACTCACTCGAGCCATCCTCCTCACGTGCATCAACTTATGGTGGTTGAAACCACTGCGTTCAATCGCCTGAGTCTAATCAAAACTCTTCAATGGGCCATCATTCGCACCCATCTGCCTGCATGCGAGACATCTCCAAGTTGCCTTCCTCCCCTTGGTGATAGAGTGTGGTAGTTAGGTCGAGCGACGACTGAGCATTGTCTCCCACGAAATATGAAGGTGTAGACCTTCGCCACAGTCCCTTATTCCGGTGTTGCTCGAGCTCCATGTTGTGACGGTGTGTCGAGCGAGGACCAAAAGCTTCCAAGCTCCAATCCCAAGCTCCTAGCTCATCATTGATTCCATCTTTGATTCTCCAGTTACACCTCAATTATCCCCCTTCATGTTTTATTATACTTAATTACGCTCACACGCTCATCCTCACATCGAACTGATCACTTCCACACTTTTGTAGCACGTCCCCCATCCTCATATATCACTCAAATCACCCTTCCTCCTTCTCCAGATCCAGCCCTTCTTCCTGCAAGGAAGAAGACCCATCAGGGCTCCATTTCCCCCGCCACGATTAGGCCCTTCGACTCCACCTCAATTCATGCCCAGTAGACTCATGTGCTTCGGCTATATGTATCTATTACCTACATGTACTTCGAGGCGTCATTGGTAGGATGTATCTAACCTTCTCCGATCTCAAGCTTCACCTCCGACGAGACCTTATCAACTCGCTTCTTGGATCTTCTTCACGACATTGTAAAGCATCCTCCTCCTTCACCAACACCTCAGCTATCTTCTACAACTTCTAGCATGACCTGAGGATGACGGTAGGGGATCTTAAGCTCTCATCGGAGTTCTACCATTTCGCCACATTACACGGAGGAGCAGTCCAATGGAGAGGGTACAAGTACCATTGGATTGAGCACAAACTTTCTCAATACTGCGATTCACGTATATCCCAAGCCACCTCTCCAACCTCTTGGCCCCGGTGAACCTAAACTTGAGGCAAAGCAGATAGACGTGTCACACGGCTCGAGTCGCATGATTCCCTCGAGCCTCCAATCGAACCTCTTTGCATGCTTGGAGCATGTGCCCTCCTTGGCTAATTGCAGACGTACCCCATCGAGACTCCAATATTATACTTCTACCCTTGCACACTTGTACATTTGCATATAACCCCCCTCCTATTTTTGTATTAGCACATTAGCCTGTATTAGATCTGATTGCAATGTTTAAGTAATATATTGTATGCTTTTATTGTGAAAAGTCCATGGAATGATTCATTAATAACTTGATCATCTTTATTCCAGATTAAATGAAATTGATCTCGTATGAAAGCTATGTTTGTTTTCTTTAATATGGCATGTTTAATTCTTGGAAGTGATATGTGATTATTTATTTTAAAATCAGAAAAGTCCATTACATGTTATATATTTATTAAAATGCCATAGATCCCACCTAACTTAATTTCATGGAATTCTTGAACCATGAATTAGTTTAAATATCAAAAATTTAATTGATTCTGTATTAAAATAACCTGGTTGTTTGCCGAATTTCTACCAATTAAGCTAGGTAATTTTATGAAATAAGTGATTTAATTTATCAAAGAGAAATTTGGAACTTGCATTGATTAACTTGGGGCTAATTTATTTAGTTACAAAAGCTTGAGTTTAAACTATTAATTCATGAGCTTAATAAAGAATTGTTTATGTTGTCTTGTGTGCATTTCATATTATTTTATAGCACCTTAGTTAACTTGCATGTAAAAACCCACTAAAAATCATGCATTCATTCTTATTTTAATTGACCTAGACCAAATTAAATAGATTAAACTATATTTTTAAATCGTAGTTAAATAACTAGGTTAGCTCGTGTCCTTGTGTTCAACCATGGTCTTATCCATGTATAAATCAAACCACATTTTCCTTACCGAGATATAATAAATGTGCTTTTGATAATTGTTGTTGGCTCGTATTGCAACAACTTGATATTAACATAGCCAATTGATGGTTCATCATATGGCGTCGTTGTCGGGGACACGTCTTCATCGGGTTACATGATTAAGCTTAAGTACTTAATTAAGTGATTTTTAGTGTAATTTAGGTCATGTCATTGTTATGTTGTCTTGTTGACTTTTGTTGATTTTATTATTGATTCATGTGATGATTCCTGCATTAGTAATGATATCTATCGTCTATCTAACCACCAAGTTGTGTGCTGCAGGGTCAGCGGAGCCAAGGAAGACCAAGGTGACATGGAGGCGAGGAGCTTATAGCAGCTCGCTGAGAGTCGACATCCAACTAATCAAGAGTAAAGAAAGATGGTGTGGCTAGATACTGTGATGTAATTTGTCGTTTTTTGTTGAATTATTTTCAATATTTGATTGCTTATTTCTAGTGATTTTTAATTGAGAACTTGTGCATGTATCCAAGAGACACTTAGACTCTGTTTATTTATTATGGTATGTCGAGGCATATTTAAATCTTGACCAAAGAATGGGGCTCGACTTGAGTAGCAAAGTTAAGGACATGCATATGACTCTTAGAGCTACTTAGGTCATATATATGTGCTTGAGTAACTTAGCCACTTACACATGAAAAATATTCATTCATCAAAGAAGACACACCTCAGATCATTATGATTTGCTTCAAATTGAACCCACTTCTTCACCGCTAATACAACTCATGCATTTAGATAAATTTCAATTCACTTTTGAATCCACGTGGAGAGTGTTGGGAATCATTATGTTTCTTCTGAGCATTCATCATAGGTTTTCGCTTACATTCTGTTTTTCTCGATTCCTTCCTCTTGAGTTTTATAACTTAGGGTTAAAAAGGAAAAGGGACTGACATTAAGCATATGCTTTAATGTTCTCACATTAATCCTCAAGTGATAACAAAGCATAAAATTAAGACGGATAATACAAGTCGATAAAAATAAACTTGGAATAAAAGCAACCTTGTCTTATGGGAGAGTATTCCCCTCATTGCTCGTAGGTACTTACCTCCAGACATAGTGGGTGAGGACGCATCCATAAGGACAGAGCCCAAATCCATGGACCTGCACCATAGGTCTCCATTTTTGACTTTCGTTGATTTGGAAGCTGCAAGTGCTTGCCTTTGACCTTAGTTGACGTTTTGGTTGTATAAGTTTTTTAGTACCTTTAAGGGTGTGATATAACCCGGGAATCGAGCAGATCACCCTTTCGATTGAGGTTTAACTAAACTAACACCAATTAAAATTGATAAGATAAATCGGTTGGACTCTTGCGACCTTCACATGTGAATCAAAGGGATTTGTATTGTGTGAGTTAACTCCTGCACATTCAAGTGTATTCTCACAACATTCCATCTTTTGATTCAATTGTGCACATCTCGTATCCTTTTGATATCAAAGATGGATATTGGGGGGGATCAAAATTGGCAAACCTTTCATTGCACTCCTTAATTGTTATGTCTTTTGAGGTCCATGATACCTCACTTCCTAGACCTCCATAGACTCATGAAGACCCCCTTCTTTAGGTTCACTTCTTTCTCAAGGAATGGTCACACACCGACCAATCCCTTACTCTCTTCCTTTCTCATAGAGGATGACCTTCGCCTCGGTGAGCTTGAATTAATTTCTATTTCTTCTTCTAAACTCATTCTTTTTGATAAATGTGATTCAGAGGATTCAGTAGAAACAATGACTCTAAAGATGCAGCCAAAGGTGAATGATCATGATGACCCCTTGTAGACAATACTAGTTAGAATGGCCGCAACAAAATAGCATAATGTTCTTGTTTGGAATCAGATAGGTCAACTAAATGTGGGGGTTGACGCACCGATGGGCACAACCAGGACAGTATCAGAATTTGTTTGGTTGAGTTCACCTACACCAGATGTGGAATATGAGCTAAAGCCTCATTTCCTTACTTTTCTGCCAAAGTATAATTGGAATTTCAATGAGTAACATTATGCATTCCTTAGGGACTTTGACTTAGTATGTGATAACCTTAGGCATCCTAGGTTTACCTGATGAATCTCTGATTAATCATCATTGTACTCTCTTTATCCTCGGAGCATAATCACCTTCATTAAAATCTTCATTAATTATGCATCATAAAAAATAATCCTTCTCATTGTAATTAACCCTAATTGTTATCCCTAATTATTGTATATTCACCAATAACATTTTCATTATTTTATTCCCTATTAAAAATCCCAAAAAATAGATAAATTTTGTAGATATTTATTTTGGCTTTAAAAGAGAAATTAAAGAATACAAAAAATAACAAAACCACTAAAACAAGTGTTTTTAATCCTTAGAAATGCTTCCAAAATTTTATCTTTGTATAATAGACCTCTTTTGACTTTTTTTCAACATGAAACGTGTAGATCTCATCGAAATCTACCACTTTCATGTTATGACTTTTTGCTAATTATATTTATTTTTTATTTTTTTTATTTTTTTATTTGTTTCGTTTCTTAATTTCTAATTGGGCCACATGGCACTCCCTGGAGCCGTCATGCGGCCCAATCCCTTGGCTGCCACCTGGCTTCTTCTCCGGTCGTCCATCTCCTTCTCCCCGCCTTCATCCCAGTTGTCCCTCACTACTCCATCCTCAGCCTTCGATCACACTCTTAGATGTGATCTCCATCACCCACTCTTGCACTCATCCCAACCACACGATCATATCTCATCAAATGGTCCTGACCATTCCACACCATCCTATCTCTCCTAACCACAGGATCTTCTCCCTCCTCATCTGAGCCGCTCACTTCCTCCTCAACTTGAGCCGTTGGATGGCCTAGTATCCAACGACCCATTTGCTTCCATGTCTCCATTCTTTCCCCACCAATGAATAAAACCCTCAGCTCATCTGGACCGCTCCCTAGTGCCCTGCTCACCACCATTGATCAGATCCAGTGATCTGATCTGATACGCCTGCCCCGCCTTCACGTGGATCGTTGGATCACTAGATCCAACGGCTCATGGACATCGTCTTCCTCCACTAACGCATGACACATCTCCATGCTAGCTCCCCCTTCCTTTTTTAGCACCATTACTGTGCCACCTTGACACGACTTAAACCCCTGCTCATGTTGCCCAATCTCCTCTAACCTTCGCACAGCCATCAACTCCCTTAAACCTCGTCGTCATTTCCTCCTCCACCCATTACAAAGTTGACCTCATCTATTGTAACATCGAAGCTCTATCTATAAACCACCTCCTCCACCTCTGCTTTACCTCATCCACCAACACTCGGGCTGAGGCCTAGCCTCTCTCGGTCCTCCGTTGACAGTAAAGGGTCGAATTGATGAAGCCACGACGACCTCCTATCCCAGGTGAGACCCATGGCCATCCAGCCATGTCACAACCAGCCCCATCATCGTTGAGCATCAAGGCATGCTTGTCCTCGTCATGCGATGATCAGAGACTCCCGAGGAGCCTCATTCCAAGCCCTTCCTCTGCATGATTACCCTCTTCGTTCAGGTACTTTTACTCCTCATTTTTCTTTCACTTTTCTCTGTATTTATTCAACGCAATCACCTACCATATCCGATCACCTACCACCTCGCTAGCTTCATTGTACCACCGTCATCTTTGCGCCATCCTCCGCTCATCCTCTCCCTTCCTCCAGACCCTCCCCTGCTTCGCTCCATTTCTTCTTTAGCTCATCAGAGAAGAACATCGGACCACGACCTTCTCCATCTCCATGGTCCTTCGTTCACCTCACAACTCCCACACATGCTTCGTCTATCTCCAATCCCCTTTTACAAGTCTTTGCATCAATGATCGGAGCATCTTCAGCCGCTCCGTTCTAGAGAAAGCCCTTCGGCAAGCTCCCCTTGGCACATTGATCCGAGAACCTCCACACTTCCATCAGCACACCAAGAGCTTCCCTGACTTCCAGCTGAGCATCCTCAACCTTTAAACGACATGCTGGAGCAGGGAGGAGAAGATGAGGGTTCGTCGGAGCACGACCTTCTTCGGCAGAAGTGGCAGAGCCAAAAGGTACATGTACCATCCGGTCTTCGTATTGGACAGCCCAGATGGTTCTCCATACCTCACCCCAGACCACGTGGCTTGGTGGAGAAAAGCTTGATACAAAACACGGAGGCCAAGCCACGTGACCTCCCAACCTGGAGCCACCCAATTCATATGATCGATCCTCCGCCTTGTCCCGAAACTAGCATGTACGTGTGCAACGCGCGTGCGAGCTGGGTTAATTATAGACAAGCCCTCTAAGCTTCATGATTTTGCAAACAGATCCCTCCCATGCACGTGTTCCTCACGTGCATATGGGTAATTTGCAGAGAAGCCCTATCATCTTTCATAAATTGCATCCATGACCCTAAGAAGAACCTAATTGTATATATTGTCTTTTTTATTCCTCGTATTTTACTGTATTAATGCCCTTACACTCTATTTATCATATCTTGAGTGTACAAACTCTTTTTTGATTGATTTCAGTTTTATTGTGTTGTTAATTTTATTCTCTTCAAGATGGTATATTTTATTTACTGAGTTGGCACTTAATTTAATGTGCTAAATTCTGGAACTATTATGTGTCACTTGTGCTTATTTTAAATATCATAAATTATCAATATGCCTCAATTGATATTAGAATCAATTGACTTTTGATTGCTCAAGGACTTTGAATAATTTTAGGGCATATCTGTACATATCATTTTGCATCATTTTTACAGTGTTAAATATAAAAAATATATAGCATACGGATCATCATTCATTGCATAAGTTTCAGGTGAATTTTATCTGCATTGTGTCTTCATATGAAGGCTTAGGTATATGAATTTAGTCACTAGATTTTAATCGATAAATTTGGATAAATAGATGAGGAGGCTCGTACCCTATCTTCGAGTTTGGTAGACTTGCCAAGTAAAATTCTCCACATATTCAAAAGTGTGGTTTTTGTTGAATCATTTTCACCATATATACTAGGATAATACATGAGTATTAATGTGGTGAAAACGTGGTTCATAAAATGGCGTTGTTGCTGGGAATATGGCTCATCCTTATTTATTTTTTGGATTTTATTGTATTATTGTTGAGTTAATTATTTTCAAAACTTTAGGTCTTTATTGTTGGGTTTGTATCTGCATTATTTTTTATTAATTTCCTGATATTTTTCCTGACTTTGTCCTTTATGACAGGGCATGTGAAGATGGCGGACACTCGATCTACATGGAGGCATGGAGTTGGGAGATCGTGCTACAAGGAGCCGCAGAGGAAACACATGAGAATTCAAGGAGTTTAATTGGCATTTTGTTCATGCATATGTTGTGTAAAAAATGTATCATTTGCATTTCTAGCGGTCCTTGTTTGAGGGCCCGTGTGTGTAAATATGAACTTGAACCTTGCATGTGGTGTGTGAAGTCCACCCCTAACCTGGGTGATGCTCCACTTGAGTGTCAACCTAGGGCTAGGAACATGGCTCTAAGCTCTTTTATTTTCCTATCACTTGTGCTTGCTTCGTAGGTTAAGACACATATCATTCACAAGACACACTTACATCGCTTCACTTAGCCAAAATAATTGAATTCTTTCTTGCTAATAGAAGCATGTTTAGGGTGCGATTTCTTCGACTTGTATGCATTTAATGATAAATTCATTTTCAATCTTGCATATACATGGAGAATGCTGGAGGCATTGTAAGTTCTTCTCGCAAACATGCATCATTGTTTTCACAAACACATCGGTCTTTTTCGATATTCTCCCGATTTATCACTTAGGATATTAAATGGAATCGAGACTGGTCGTTAGACGCCTGATGCTTATTTGACTTGCATTCACATTAACTTCAATGATAACTTAAAGCCAAATTTGAGCCTGATAATGCAGGTTGATGAAATAAAATGGAATAAAAATCACTCTTGGATTATGGGAGAGCAACCCCTAAAATTGTACATAAGACGTTGAATGATGAGATCTGAGGATATATCCCTAGGATAGTGCCCACACCTAGCCTTAAAACTTGCGTGGTAGACTTCAATTTTGGATGATCACCAATAAGATGGAAAAGATAAATGACCAACACTTGTTGGCCTTCACGTGTGAGTTGGTGAAAAAATGGCACCGTCCGTGACAACGGTGCCATTTTGTTATCACACTTTCTCAGGTTTTTTATTTAAATGAATTATTCACAATTAGTCGCAACCCAATCAAGCCTCAACATAATTTTTTTTCTCAAGACAATAATTACAGAAAATATAGCAAGAGATTTTTGCTATTTATTTTACATGTGTAGCGACAAGATCGAACTCAGGAGGCTACAATCCCGATGGTTATTCAAATAATCAAAAAATCAATTAAAAGAAAAGGGAATCTCGATGCTAACTATCTTGGTTTTGTAGGATTTTTAATTTTTTATTTTATTATTATTTTTATATTTTTATATTTTTTTTAATTTTTGATTTTCAAATTTTTAATGATTTTTAATTTTACAAATTTTAAATTTTCAAAAAAAATATTTTTCAAAACGAATTTATACACAAAAGAAATGCATTTTTTATTTTTCAAATATGACAAAAATGATAAAAAATACTTAAATAAAATATTTTTGTGTTTTGATGATTTATTTACTATTTTGTATTTTTTCATAGATTTTTAGATTTTTTAAGATTTTCAAAATGAATAAAAATAAGGAATAAAGAAAACAATGAACACACAGGACTATTTTGCAATTTAAAAATATAAAAGAAATGTAAAAATTACGAAAGTTGTTTTTCTTAAAAGAATTAGGAAATTATCTGCAAATAAGAAGTGAAATCACTATTTTTGGAATTTTCTACAATTTTTTATAATTTTTATAAGATTTTGAGTATTTGGAAGTTTTTTGTGTTTAAAAAACAATTATTGAGTGAAATTTATACAGAAAATAAAATTCACAAAAATAAAAGTAATCTGATTTTTTTGGAATTTTTTACGTAATATTTGAATGTTTATGATTGTTCAAAGTTCAAATAGGGAAAATGCGAAGTTTTTATTTATTTATTTATTAATAATATCAAATGGCAATAAAATGAAATGAGAAAATTATACAATAAACATGCACATTACAGGAATCTAAACTTATATTTGGAGAATTTATTAACATAAAATGATACTAATTTCTATAAGAAACACATGCAATTTAGAGTATGTAAAATAGGGACTTATTTTCAAATATTTAATGTTTGAGCATCAAAAATTAATAAGAAATAAATGAGGGTGGAAAATTATAATTTACCCAATAACGTGTGCAAAGCACGTGACAGACTGGAGAGTAGAGGTCTCTTTGCAATTTCTGAAACCTCCAGGGCGAGTTGCAATTTTTTCGATTTTTTTCATTATTTCCTAGGATTCACGCTGGCTTCGTTATGTTCTTCATGCAGTAGAGGAAGGGGGGTGTCACCCCTCTTGTTCTTGCACAAGCACGATGGTTGGTTGGCAAGATGGCGGGCTGGTGGGTGGCGCGTCGAGGGCGGATCGGTGGAGCAACGCACGATGTAGGTCAGGGAAAACAACGCGGCGGCTCATGCAGACGACGACGGAGAAATGAAGTGATGCGAGTAGAGGAGCTTCAGTGGTCAGAGGGGCATCCCGTGCAGAGGTTGGTGGACAGGGTGTGCTTCTTGCTCGCGTGGGCGACAACTGACGGTGGTCGGATGAGGCCAGAGGAGGTTGGTGCACGGGATGGCGTGAAGGAGGATGCTTGGCTAGGGTGTGACGGGTTGGCGGCGCCGATGACGGAGTGGATCGACGACACTGTGGTGGATCTCACGAGGACTTGGCCTAGCGAAGGAACATGCGATGTAGATGGTTCTGCAGACGAGGTCAGATGTTGCGTCGAGCAGAGGAGGGATGCGCGAGCTCCAGGCTGCTGAATGGCAAGGTGTTGGATGAAGAGCGACGGTGCAGCAATCTGAAGCGGGTGAAGGTCTTTGTTTCTTCCTCTCCAAGCAAGGCAGTGGGGCACCACCCCTCCTTGCCTTCTCTGGGGGTGATCGATGGTGCATGTAAGTGGACGTCGGTGATGGAGTGGCGCTCCGTGCGGTGACTTCGCGACAGCTTGCGTGTGCAGAGTGGCAGCGGCGTAAGTGCCAGCCGCGACGGAGGACTGATAGGATGGACTCGCCTGGGGTCAACATGGCGGTGAAGGTGACCTCCAGAGGGCAGTTGTCGTCGACTGCGGTGGCGTTGGCGCTGCCGCCAGCAACTTATTTTTTTGAATATTTTTTTTTATAAACAGCAGTTGTTGTTTTTAATTTGTGTACCCGCAATAAAACAAATGCGGTGACTCAAGCACGATGGCTCGGTCAAGAAATAAAAATAGAAATGTGAATTGTTTTGGATCCGATGAAATAAGAGATCGGAACCATGTCTCCGATCACTGTACGTGATCGGAGTTGGAAGATTGCGTGAGGTAGGACGTGAAGCGATGGGATCGACAAAATGAGATGAATTCAGAATCGGGGATGGATCGGATCGGATCAATGGTCTCTGATTAAAAATTGTGATATAAAATCAAAATATGACAACAAAATTAAAAAAACAAAAATTAAACTACGATTAACCTAGATGAAAAACGAGAAAAATGGATCTCTCCGAATGGGAACGGATAATGATGTGATGGCCTCGAAAGGACCGACTCGCTGTCACTAGATGACCGGAAGCAATGCACCTCTTTATGACAAGATGGCTCTTGGAGAATATGCTCCTCTCACCAAAAGATTGATCAAGTAGAAATGAGGGAAGAGCCGCATTAATAGAGAAAAGAAATTGAATTTGAATTTCAAAATTTTGAATGGAGAGAAAAATAAGGAAGGAAGTTAGTGGTGGAGTTAATAAAATTATTTACATAATTAATTACATTACATTACATTATTTTCGTCATTTATTAAATTAAATAATAAATATTAATTATTTTATTTTTTTAGTGAGTGTTATTTAAGGAAATCAATTATATACATATACTATATACATATGGTACATTATATACATAGTTAAATAAGGAATATTTTAATTTTATTTTAAATAATTATTAAAAATATCTACAATTATTTACAAATAAAATATGTATAAAAATAAATATGGATAAATATATACAATAATAAATGGTAAAATTGAAAGAAAAAACTCCAGAAAATCATCTTTTAAACGTAACTTCAAAAATTATGAAACCACTGCCATTTTAAAGATAATTTAATTTAGAATACAATGGAAGTGAGTTTGATTCAATTTGAGTTCATATGTAGCTGGAATTGGTCTTTTAATTATAGCTTTACAGCTTTTTCCATATGTAGAACTTTTATTATATACATGATTTTTATTTTGTAATTATTTTTATTTAGGAAACATTTTTATTTACAATTTTTATTTAGAAAATTATTTTATTTGAGTCAATTATGGACAAATAAAATAGTATAAGTTTTATACAAATATACACAGAATAAATAAAGAAATGAACAATATTTACAAAACATTTTTTTGGATTTTTTATTAAAGATCTTATCTCTCCCAACTTTATTCCCGGTCGATCAGGTCAAGTCTTGACCTTCTCTCGGGGTTCGGGTCAGCCTGTATCTATTACATATACAGTCTTTTTATTTTCTTTGTTTTTTCCTTTATTTCTTTATTTATTTATTTTAGGTTAAAAAATAATAAATGTACAATATTTACACGCAGATGCGTGTTAGTAAGAATATGGATTTATCAATATATACGTGTGTTTTATAAGGGATTTTAAGCTAAAATAACTGAATAAAGATGATGAAATGCATGTTCATCATCCCCTGTGCTTTACCTTTGCTAGTCCCTTAGCAAACACTTATTTGAAAGAATGAGCGAATAAAAGAAAAGGAAAGGAAAAATAAAGAAATTAGGATAATTTTGAGTATTAAACTTATCTTCATAAAATTGTAGTATGGAGCTATGTCAGACCTTTGGGTTATTAGTGTGTCAGAACCTTAGTGGGAAATGGATTTAAAACCTAACAGCCTTCAAGTTCCACAAGACTCCTATTCAGGTCTCCTCAACAGTCAGGTCAGAACAAGTCTACATATACAAATTCTTATGACTATGAATCTTTACTTGTACGGTTTAAGTGAAATATAGCTCCCCGTCTCAAAAGTAGCAAAGAAACAACCTCTCTCAACAAGGTAACTCCAGTCCCCCGGTCTAGCAACTCTTTCCTCAAGGAGCGGAGATATTCCCTTCTAAGTTCAAGTACAACCAATTCAAGAAGAGGAAATGGAGAAAAGAATGAACGATAACCAGTGTAGCTACCTATCCTTGGATGCATGACAAGTTTAGCCAAGTCATCCAGCTACAAACTTACAAAAATCTGACTTTGAAGCTCTTTATTATTATTATTATTATTATACTTGTATATACACTCCGGCAGACATCTTACTTTTCAATCAAGCATGTCCACTTTTGGAGATTCTGCATTTTTTTCCTTTTTTTTGAAAATATATACAAGGTACGGCATGTACATAAGGAGTTTTTCCTCTTGAGCTAGCAGGCTATCCCTCTTTTGAAGTATTATTGCAACCCCACAGCATCTTGTCTTTAGACCTCAATGCTACTAGATTAGGTTGAGATGCACTACCCTCCCTAGAGAAAGATGGATGTTCCCACTAGTTGTTACATACCTGTGTGCTACCCCAAGCCAAAAGATTGTACCTCCTCATTACTTCCTCCATGGAGAGCTACGTGTAGAGTGCTTGTCCAAGATAAGCCATGTTCTATAAGAATCATGCATGTGTTGTTAAATATTCTATTTAGACTAATCAATACGGTATGTAAACATAGTCTTATGGACTCAAAGAATTAAGTCTCTAGGATCTGAAAAGTCTTAGTACCTTTTCTTATAAGATTCCTCTGAAATTAAGTGGATTAGGGTCCAACTAAGCTACATTCTTCAATTTTATTCCAGACTTGGTTTAAAATATCAATATTATCCTGAAAAATATACATGTAATGCAAGAAAATATCTGCAATGCAAAGCAAAATCTTTTTTTTGAAATAATTTTCTAATTTTGAACTTTTTGTGGATTTTTGAAAAATGATGCACATGCAAATTTTTTTTGGAATTTTAGTTATGCAAATTTTTATAGATTTTTGATTTTGTAGTTTTTAGGGATTTTTTCTTTTTAATAAGGGTTAGGGTTAGTAGATAAGATACACATTTTTACATGGGAGCGAGTCAATTTTTTACAAGAATTAAGTGAAAGGATTTACAAATTAAGTGTTAGTAATTTATACAAATATATATACATTTGGTAAAGAATTTTATGGGTAATGCATATATTCCTCAAACTTTTTCGAAAATAATTTTACAAATATTTTTGAAAACTATAGTCCAAAATATTTTTTCCAAACAATTTTACAAATATTTACAAACATTTGAAACCATTTTGCAAATATTTTTCAAACAGTATATATATATATATTAAAAATAATTTTTCAACTATTTTCAAAATATTTGCAAATAGTTTTACAAAATAATTTTATTTCACACAAAGAAAAGAAAACTTTTACAAACCAAAATACTTTTACAAAGGTTGAAAACATTTCTCAAAACATTTTTCAAATATTTTTCAAAAGATTCTTCACATAGATTTTCAAACTACTTTCAAAATATTTTTCAAAATATTTTAACCTGACTTAGTAATCAGTTTACACAAAAAAATGAGGAAGTATATGCATCTTTTTATTAATTGATTTTACTGAATTTTACACGTATTTATACAGTATTTTAGCCATAGTATAAATATGAAAGTGTGAGTTATGTCTAAAGTATATATACAATATATAGGAAACATCCCCCTATACTTAGCTCGAACTATGTCCTCATAGTGATCAGAGAGCGGCAAATGAAGACATAACTCGTGCTAATTATAGAAAAGTGAAAAGTTTCCTATGTTACAATGACTCATTTAATATGAAATGAATAGAAGTCGGCAATCCCCCCTACACTTAGGATCAAATAATCCTAAGTATACAAGACTGTATAAATGAAGAGAACCGAGGAGGAGAATGTACGGACTCAACAGGTCATCTTCCCATATACTTAGGGTAGAATAGCCCTAAGTATAGAATATCAACAAGTTGGGAGACAAGCGAGAGATCGGAAGAATAAAAACACAAAAAAAGACGATACGAACAACATCAATTCCTCTATACTTAGGGTAGAGTATCCCTAAGTATAAGCAACAAAAGGAGTGATGAACATGACGAAAATGAATAATTCGAATCCTTCACAACCCTCCCCCCTCCGCACACACATACACCATACTTAGGATAGAGTACATCCTAAGTATAGCACACAGATACATACAAGAGGTGAATGATAAACGGAAGAAGGAAGGAGCAAATCAAGATGAAACACATATATACAAGGTAGACATTGTTTAGATGCCTCTCAACAAGCGCTAGAGTTTACGCCCCTAGCTGGGCACAAAGGCCAGGACAACGAAGTATCAAGATTCAGGACATGATCTGTAATGTGGATATCGTATTGTCGATGTTTTCTCGGAACGAGGACAACAACTTGGTCACACTACAAAAAACATATGTTTTGCTACAAACAAATACAACAGTATTAAAAAGTATTGTGTATAGTTTGTGGAACCATATATGTATCATCATGAAAAGTTTTTCATGATGCTATCTTACCTTTTCAAAAGATCATTCACAACGGTTATCCCACGTTTCAATATAATCCAATTATAATGAATTCCCCGATGCCAAATTTGCAAATAAAAAATCCCATGACTTCCGTTGCCAAATTTGGAAATAAAAGATCCATGATCACTAAAAAAACCGCCTATCATTTTCCTTTCCCCGCTCATCCCAAATTCACCGCCCACTAATATCACGGACTCCTCCTTTCACATAACAAATCCTCCCCACTTTCCAAAAACCCTTTTCCTCATCCGAGAGACATCCCCTTTTATTCTATGACCCCTTAAACCCTTTTATTCACCAGTCTCCATCTTCTAAGAATCGCCACGTTGATCAGCATCTGAAGAGTACGTGAAGGAGGAGAAGCCGTAGATAATGATATCATTTGTTCAATCTTTTTTTGCAAAAGTGTCGACAAGGGTGATCGGGAGGAGAGATCGTGGGTCAAGATCTTTGTGTCAATCTCAAGAAATAATAGGACCACATCAGATCTTAAGCCAAGGTATGATATCCTTTGAACATTATCAAAGAATTTAGATATATGAATCCATGGGTATTTCAATCCAATGCTACAGATCTCTAATTATTTTAACCCAAGCATGCCCTCTTTGTATAGTACTTATTAAGTTTTGTCTTAATCTGAAACTTGCATGTAACCCATTAATCTTGAAAGTTCAAATCAAAACATCCAACTCTATTAAAAATGAATTTGATATGATTGTATATACCAAATTAAGGTGACATTTCATAGGTTTATAAAACAATATACATAAACACGACATATTAGGATAGATGTTTGAGATTAAATTTAACAAAATCTACAATAGTTAATATGAATGTTTCATTGATGTATTCCACCTACAGTTCATAAATATATCGATCAATAATCATATAACTTTAATTTGAATAATTGATCCGTAATTTAGTTGGTACTTAAAAGAGTCAATATGTTCATCTATATTTATGTATATATTAGTTATTATTCTCTCGTATTAAAAAATCCGAGACATTCCATGCAGAAGTTGTACAAAAAAATTATTAAAAGGAATATCTTTCATGAAAGTATTATTACTTACTTATTCGAACATATTTTTACACTTTCTCGTACACCTTAATCTATATCATATTAAGGTTTTTTGGATAAGCTATATAAAGTAAAATAATGTTATATTTTGACCCACTATTCTAGATATTGACCTCAAGAAAATAGCATTTAGATGACCATCTCCATGGCCATATGGTAATTTAGATAGATCATGTTTGTGTAGCCAAAGAGTTGTAAATTGTAAGTGCATATTTTAAGCATAGTCATTTATTGGTGCCTCCCCTTTAAAAGGGGCAATCATGTTAATATACCATAATATTCGCAATCCTTGTACGATGAAATACAATAATTCGATTCATGTATAATCCCATAATCCCATTATAAGCTATTTTGACCGAATAGCTAGTCTCAAATTTATTTGGTATCCATAAATCATGGTAGATAGTGACCTCTTTTACGAAATAATTTTCCCTAAAACTTGATCATACAAGTTAATGCGTAATATTTTAGATATTTATCATTATTTGTTTTTTCAAACTAATTTGAATTTATATCCACTATGAATATTTTATTATAAGGTTAATTTATTCTAGGTGCTTTGGAAGTGGATGTTTTGATGATGGATAAGACTTGGATATTTAAGCGTTGTGAAGATATTCGAGAATATGATGAAGGTGTATGCAAATTTTTGGATTGAGCATTTCAAGATGATAGATCATCTTATAGATTTGGATAAAAAAAGGATTGGATATTTTGTCCTTGTAAGAAGTGTAAGAATATCAAGAATAATGGACGCTTGGAAGTGTACAACCACCTAATATTAAATGGTTGGTGGTCAAGATATATGGTTTGGGATGTTCATGGAGAAAATCAAGGAGAACCGTTGAGACAAAATGTAAACAATACAAATGAACGTGATGATGGACAAGATGATATTGTTGATATGTTGTATGATATAGGAATTGCTCCTATGGATTATGAAAACAACACACCGACAAACAAAGAAACAGATAATCTCTACAAGACTTTAGTAGAAGCTGAAAACCCCATTGCTTTAGGATTGAAGATATCTCGATTTAAGTTTTTATTGAAGCTATTAAAGTTGAAAGTTCGACATCGCTCTACATCAAGAATGATATCAGATGTACTCGACTTTACGAGGGAGTTGTTAGATGATCCTACTAATTATCCTCGAAATTGGTACGAGGCAAAAAAGAGTCTCCAAATGTTAGGGATGGATTATGAAAAAATGGGTGCATGCCCAAATGATTGTGTTTTGTTTTGGAATGAGAATAGCGGACTAGAATATTGTCCCAAGTGCAATCATTCAAGATATAAGAATGGAAATGCTGATGCAAACAATAGCAAGAAGTGCAAGTCAGAAAAGATACTTCGCTACTTTCCATTGATTCTTAGATTAAATTGTCTTTTCGTAACATCAAAAAATAAAAAAATAGATGTCGTGGCATGGTGATAGAAGGGAACACAATCCTAATGGCCCAATGCGCCACCCTGTTGATTCTGAAGAATGGAGAAGGTTTGATAATATCTATCCAGATTTTGCAAATAAGATTCGTAATACCAAACTAGGTCTTGCAAGTGATGGATTCAATCTGATTATTCGATATGGCCAGTGGTTGTCCTCATATATAATCTACCTTCATGGATGTGCATGAAGTCATCTTTTATGATGATGACCTTACTTATACCAAGCGATAAAGATCCGGGAAATGCAATTGATACGTATCTTCAACCATTGATTAGTGAATTGAAGTTGTTATGGAGCACTGGGGTCGAAACATATGACGCACATAAAATAATATGTTTTCAATGCGGGCATCATTATTAAGGACAATTAATGACTTTCCTGTTAATGCTAATTTATCATGATGGAGTACAAAGGGATACAAGGCATGTCCTGTATGCATGAAAAAACACATAGCCTAAGGCTGGAAGAGAGGTCAAAGCAGTGTTATCTTGGACATCGTTGGTTTCTTCCATATGGTCATGTGTGGAGGGAGCGTCAATATAATAAAAGATTTAACAGACAAAATGTTGGTGAATGTCTTAATGTCTCTAGTTTGCGCATAGATGAAATGTGGCAGCAGCAACAACAATTAACAGATTTACCAGTTGGTCATCTTTTTAAACAACCAGGGAGTGGTTATTGGAGGAAGAAAGGTATATTCTTTCAAGAATTACCTTACTGGAAAGATCTACAAATTAGACACAATTTAAATGTGATGCATATTGAAAAAATGTGATGGATAATATTTTTGGAATTCTAAATTAATCTGGTACCTCAAGAATACTATAAAAGCTAGAAGAGATATCCAACAATTGGGTATAAGAAGTAATCTACAACCAAAGGATCTTGGCGATGGCAAATTTGATTTACCTATGGCGGACTACACATTGACCATTTCAAAACGTCAATAAATATTAGAATATTTAAATCTATACGAGTTCCAGATGGGTATTCATCAAACATCTCAAAATGTGTGAATATAGCAGACAGAAAAATAAGTGGTCTGAAAAGTCATGATCATTATATATGTATGCAGATTTTTATTCCATTAGCACTTCATGGTATGATGCCATCTAATGTGCTTGACCCATTTGTAAAAATGAGCCAATTTTTTAGAACCATATGTTGTAAGGTTCTTGATCCTATAATTTTAACACAGTGCAAAAGTGTTATTGTTGAGACTGTGTAAAATGGAGCAAATATTTCCTCCATCTTTCTTTGAGGTGATGGTACACTTGACAGTTCATCGGGAAAATGAAGCAAGGATTGTTGGTCCAATACAGTATAGGTGGATGTATCCTATTGAGATATTTATCAAGAAACTCAAAGATTATGTATTTAACAAAGCACATCCCGAAGGATCAATTGCAGAAGGATATCTCTTAGAAGAGTGCATGGACTTTTGTTCTATGTACATGGATAATGTTGATAATCGATTCAATCAAGTACAACGAAATCATGATGGCAATATGGGGTATAAATATGAAGGTATGTTTTCTATATTTTCGACATGTGGAAAGGTTATTAATGGAATAGTTCGAAAGATAATGTCAGAAGAAGATATGAACTTAGCACACTACTACATATTGATGCAAATTGAGGAGCTTGATTGGTTCTTTGTAGAGTACAAAGATTTATTTCCTTCACCAGTTCACATGTCTTTTCATGTATCCAATTTCTCACAATGGTTTCGTATGAAAGTGAATGAATTAAAAGTAAATAAAGACAATAAATGGACACCTGAATTAGGTATTTTGGCAGAAAGACCTTTTAGTTTTGTATATAGACATTGTGGTTATATTGTGAATGGATTCAGATTCAGAATACATGCTTTAGATGCGAAAAAAAGACACAAATGAATGGAATTATTGTTAAGTCTCATATTCATTCGGGATTAGATGACTATTATGATGAAATTATTGAGATTGTTGAAATTAGTCTTATACATGAACTGCATGTTGTCTTGTTTAAGTGTGATTGGTTTAATGTATTCAGTCAAGATAGTGGATTTATCAAAGACAAACATGGATATATTAGCTTAAAGCAAAATTGTAGATTGGGGACAGATGAACCATTTGCGCTTGCTAGTCAAGTTGAACAAGTCTTCTTTGTCCCTAATAACAATAGAAATGGTTGGATTATACCAATAAAGACAATACCCCAAGAGTACTATAATGTGTTGGAGAAAGAATCAATTTCTGATGATGACGATGATAATGATAATGAAGAAGCATATCAGGAAGATCTAAATGAATAAATCAACTATCATGGATCATGAAAAAAAGATATGCAATGTAATGGTATGGATGTATTTCTTTTTAATATTTTTCAATACAATTTTCTTCGTATTACTTTAAATACAATGTCATACAGATGGTGTCATGACGAGGACTACCACATCGTCGTGTACATATTCGTAACCATATGAGTCAACGACACTTTCTCAAAGATCTCCAATAACTACACCTTCATCAACTACATTACCTTTGCATATTTCAGAGGTTTGTGTGAAACATCAAGAAACAATAAAATGGTACTTTTTTATATATTCTTTAGATTCCTTAGTTGTATTATTTTAACTGAGTACCGAGAATATTAATATCTTGTAGACGGTGCCACGATTGAGACCGATACATCGCGATGTACTTGAAACTCGTGCATCAGAAATTGAGGAAACTTCTTCTCGATCGATGACACATTCCCCCATATTGCCAACAATGATATCATCACCAACTATATTACCTTTACAGAACCCACAGGTTGATATGGAAACACGAAGTAACCATGAGCTTGTGGTTCAACGAACTCGAGGAGCAGCACGTTGTGTTGCACTTGAACGTTTGGGGAAGGGGGAGACATACAATGTGAGGGTTGATGCCAACTATGTTGTTGGGATTAACAATGATTATTTTCACAGTCAATTGGGTGCACTTGCTCGCGCTATTATACCAATCACAATACGAGATTTTAGAAGGGACGTTACAAAGAGATGAAGGACACTCTTCTAAAGCGATTGAAGGTACTAACTCAATTTTTTTGTTCATCAAATAGTATACAAGTATAAATAATAACGTTATGAAAAATATGAAATTTCAAGAATCATTCACTTGGGGGAGCTCTCCTAAAGTTGACAAGCTTATCATTCAACATGTTGGTGATTTGCATCATCAATTTCAGTTTAAGCTAAAGAAGGATGTAAGTTATCTTTACTCTTGTTATTATCATAAAATTATTTGGTATATGTTTAATTAAACTTGTTATTTTCTTCCATAGCACTTTGAAGAGAAACTCCCAGTGTCACAAATACTTAAAAATGTACCTGAAGGTGTGCATCCAGATGAATGGCATGATCTAGTTGATTATTGGACTTCTCCTACATATAAGGTACAAAGTAGAGAATATATTTGAAGTAAGAGTAATCTATTTTAAAAATATAGTTTTCAATGTTTATTTACAAGTATTTTTATTCTACTAAGTAATTATATAAGCAGTTATTCTATATCTCTATTATGTTCTTGCCTACAGGCCATGTCAAAGAGAAACACAATAAATTGATCAAAGGGAGAAAGTGTTACCCATCGCATGGGTAGAAAGAATATGCATCAACTGAGAACTAAGCTGGTAATATAAATATTTCAAGCTTTAAATATATTTGAGTTTGATTTTAACCTTTCTAATAATTAAATATGAAACTAATTTCATGAGAGAGATGGAATCGATAGTTATTGGACAAATCTATTCTTATATTCTAAGAGCCGAGAGGAATTTGATGGTTCAGAGATACTACATATGAAAACAATATGTAAGTCATTTAAATCCTTGTGTGATTTTTATTTCAAAAGATTTTTGTAATATATTAATATTATGAATTTGTTTGATAGGAGTCATGATAAAGCTACAGACTCCAGTTGAGGGACAAAATCATTCTTCAGTACTCTCCCCAGATACAGCATAACAATAAGTAACTGGGACGGAACATCCAAGCCGTGTTCGTGGTGTTGGATGAGGTATCACCCCTCCTCATTACTATGCAGGAGATGATGCATCCATAAAGCATTTGGTTGAAAAGCGCTTCAAACAAATTGAAGATATGATGGAGAAATAGAACAAAACAACTACGCTTTTGATGGACATGCTAAACAAGCAGCATCATATAGCATCTTCTTTGAGTTCTCCATGTGACAAAATGGAAAGGTCGAACATACGATGAGAGTGATATTGACAGAATTGAGGACGAGGATGAAGATGCTTATTATTTGGATGAATAACAGTTTCGCTTTAATTTTCTTGGACTTTTTATGCTTCCAATTTAATATGTCATTTTTTAGTTGTATTCTTTTCTTTGTGAACTTATGATGTATGGTAAAACTTAGAAGTAGTTGATTCAGTTCTATTCTATTAAATATATAATGTGTTGCATTTCATATACATGTATGCGATCTTGTGATATACGCCTTATGCATATATGTATATGTGATGTGTTTGTTAGTTACTCTTATTTATTTAGTGGATAATTAGTTATTGTGAATAATAAAGTATGATGTGGTGAAGAACATTGCATATGCCATCTTTGTAATTTTTATATTATTATATATTATGAATCAACAATTAATCAAGCTATAATTATACTAGCATATTAGCAATGGTGAAAAGTCAAGAGATAAATAAGATTTGAAAAGCCTGACACCCTTACAAAATCATATTAAAATAAAAATAGTTAATGCTTTATAATATTATTTGTAACAGTATTTATATCATGACAATAATTTTTTTACAATTATATTATGAACGTTGAAAATGAGAATTTGCAATAGTTGATTTAACGTGGCAACCCACTTTTTTTATAGTTGTATACCATTGTCAGAGAGATACTGCAACGAATAAATAATTGTTGCAAAAACTTCCACAATTGCAACTCTATTATCTTTTGTTACAGTCTTTTTTGTCATGGTATTATTACCGTAGCAAAAGAGATGTTGCAACGGTATGGTACCTTATTACAATGGTATAATACCATGGCTTGTTCTAAAGTATGTAGTAGTGTCAACAATGCAAACGAGGACACCCAGATAAGCAATCACGCGGGTGTCTGCTACCGGGCCAATAGAAGAGAAAGTCAAGTTAATCATCGGTAGCACAAAAGAAATCTTCGGCTCGTGGTCAGATTGGAGTGAATGATTGAAGCCGAAAAGATGGAACGTGGAGAAGGAGGGATCTGTCATGGAATCCTCCACATCAATCATCGTCTCGTTAATGTATGGATGATCAAATTTAGGAGACTTGTTGATATCCGATGCACATAATGCAGAAAATTCAACTAATCCATCGAATATCTCAAAGATCGAATCGTCCTCGCGAGGGTCGTCGAGGAGAGACAACTCAGACTCAGAAGAAAAATCAGAAGACTCGGTCTCATGATCCGATAGATCGGATGCACAACCAGGGAGTGGAACCGAGTACAGGGTACACACCGCCCGCAGATAACCCTCGGGGAGATGTGAGAAATCAGGATAATTCGAGGGAGAGAGCGAATGATTATATTTAGATAACAGATTCTCTCTCGAAGTAAAAGAAAAACCATCTAATGGATCAGGAATATCAAGCTCAAAGAAATCTTGGTCAAGATCAAAGAGATCATTGACCTGCCAGTGTGTAGGGTTCTGTTCTTCAGAAATGTTGGACAGTTTTTGGCCCTCATGGTGACGGGTGAGAGGGAGGGAAAACATGAGTAATGATGATTTTTGTTTTTTTGACTTTTTTAGTGATTGCTAACGATCTTCAGAAAATGAACGTAACCAACTCAATACCAAGGACATACAAACACAATCAAACCCCCAATTCACCTACTCAACGCAATGTGAAGGTCGTGAAGGTTTGATCAATTATCTTATCAATTTCTAGAGTTAAGTGATTAAAGAAAAGTTGTACAAATACTTAGGTTGGCTCATGGGGATTGGGGCACTAACCTTAGTGTGTATGTGAGCAAGTAAATACAGCGTTACTTCGTTGGCTGAGATTTTTAGGTTTATTGAATTATTGGAATTAAATGTGCAAGTGTCGTTGCAACCCAAATATCCCTCAACAATTTTTTTTTATTCTCAAGCCAAATTATGTACACAAATGTAGCAAGAGAGTTTTTCTATTTAATTTACGTGTATAGCAACATGATCAAACTCAGGGAGGCTACAATTCCCAAGGGTTATTATAATAATTGAAAAATCAATAACAGAATAACGAATATCAAATGTGAACTATCTTTGTTTTTGTGAGATTTTTATCCTTTTTATCATTTTTATTTCTATTTTTTATTTTCCTGATTTTTAGTTTTTAGTGATTTTAATTTTACAAAATTTTCAATTTTCAAAAATATAATTTTCAAAACAAATGTATACACAAACGAAGTACATTTTTTGGGTTTTTCAATATGATAAAATTATAAAAAATGCCCAAATAAAATATTTTTTATGTTTTGATGATGTATTTACTGTTTTTATAATTTTTCAGATATTTTTAGATTTTTTTAAGATTTTCAAAATCAATAAAAACAAGAAATAAAGCAAATAGTGAACATATAGGATTATTTTGCAATTTAATAATACAAAAGAAATGTGAAAATTATGAAAATTATTTTCCCTAAAAGCTATAGAAATTATCTAGGAAGTGAAATCACTATTTCTAGAATTTTCTATATTTTTTATAATTTTTATAAGATTTTGAGGATTTTGCAATTTTTTGAGTTTTAAAAAGAATTATTGCGTGAAATTTCTATAGAAAATAACGTCACAAAAATAAAACTAATCTAATATTTTTGTATTTTTCACATAATATTTGAATTTTTGTGATTTGTCAAAGTTCAAACAGGGAAAATGTGAAGTTTTTTATTTTTTATTAAGATCAAATGGCAATAAAATGCAATAAGAAAATTATACAATAAGCAAGCACATAGCAGGAATCTAAACTAATTTTTGGAGAATTTATTGACAGCAAATGATATTTATTTCAATAAGATACGCAAGCAATTTAGGGTTTGTAAAACATGGACTTATTTGCAAATATTTAATGTTTGAGCATCAAAAATTAACAAGAAATAAAAGAGGGTGGAAAACTGTAATTTACCCAGTGGCGCATGCAAAACGCGCGGCATGCTGGAGAGAAAGGGTCTCTTTGCAATTTTCGAAACCTCCAGGGTAAGTTGCAATTTATCTGATTTTTTTCTTTATTCCCTAGGGTTCACGCTGGCTTCGTTATGTTCTTCACGCAACAGAGGAAAAGGGGGTTGCACCACCTTTCTTGTTCTTGCACAAGCACGATGGGTGGATGGAGAGATGACGGGCTGGAAGGTGATGAATCTCGTATTCATCATGCTAAAATTCACATATTAAACCCCCAGCCTAATCAAACCAATAAAAATGTCCTTTAATTCTTTATTCTTATCTTGTGTCATATTGTATATCGTTAACCTTATTTAATTATTTTTTATCTCCTTTATTTTCTTTGTAAAACCCCTAAAAATTAGATAGATTAATTGTCCATTATTCACTAACCATTAAAAATATTAAAAAAATACAAAAACAAATCAAAGATAAAAATCAGTGTTTTTATACCCCTTAAAAATATCCCCCAAAAATATTTTTTTATACAAATGACATCTTTTGGTTTTTTGTCCAACGTGGAAATTATAGATCTCATCGAGACGAGCAACTTTTATGTTTTGACTTTTTCCTAATCGTGCCTCTAACTAATTCTTTTGTATTTTTCTTTGTATTTATTCTTTTGAATTTTCTGATTGGGCCACGTAGCACCCTCTGGGTCGCCTACGTGGCCCGCCTCCCCTTCCGCCACCCGGCACTCCCCTGGGCCGTCGGATCTCCTCCATCCCCGCCATTCATCCTTCACCCAATCCTCACCGACAGATCTGATTTCCATATATGATCTTGGCCACACTTCATCGCCTAAATCCCAGCCATCAGATCGACACTCCATCCAATGATTCCCCTTATGCCACATCACCCCTTCACCTCGGCCACTCGATCAAGCGCCTATCCTATGCCTCCCATTCATCCACGTCACCCCTGGTATCCCGACCGTTGGATCTTCCCCACCTATCCATCGAAACCACCCATCAACACCCAACTCCCCACCGCTTGATCTAATCTTAGATCTAATCTGAGCCCTCCAGCCACGGCTTTATCCCAACCGTTGGATCGCAAGATCCAACGGCTCCCACTCATCGTCCTCCTCCAGCCGCCTCTCTCCCCAGACGTTACGCTTTGCCGCCCCATCTCGCCCTTCCTATTTTGGAGCACGCCAAAATAATTGGATATTGCTACGCCAAGCTCCAGGACGAACTTGCGCAACCACACTGCCTCCTTTACAGCGTCCGATGCGGCAATGTACTCGGCTTATGTTGTTGAATCTGTTGTAGTGTCATGCTTCTTGCTTCTCCAGCTCACAGCACCACCATTCAACATGAATACAAACCCTGATGTCGACTTTCGATCATCAATATCCAATTGGAAGTCAGAATCTGTATATCCCAAGACTTGGATATCACCATCTCCATAGACCAAGATGTAATCTTGCGTCCGTCTTAGATATTTGAATATGTTCTTTACTGCATTCCAGTGTTGTTCTCCATAGCATGATTTGTAACGACTTACCACTCCCACTGCATGGCAGATATCTGGCCTAGTACACATCATGGCATACATTAAGCTTCCTACAGTTGACGCATAAGGGCATCCAGCCATGGCTTTCTTTTCCTCAACAGTTTGAGGAGCCATTCCTTTAGACAGGTGGATACCATGTCTTAAGGGTAGGAATCCTTTCTTGGAACCATCCATATAGAATCGTTCAAAAATCTTCTTAATGTATCCATGTTGCGATAATCCCAAAATCCTCTTTTCTCGGTTTATGAACAATTTTAGGCCTAAGATGTAAGAGGCTTCTCCAAGATCTTTCATCTCAAAGGTATGATATAGCCAAATCTTCACACTGGTCATCATCATTGTATCATTCCCAATGATAAGGATGTCATCTAAGTAAAGCACGATGAACACAATGGCGCTCCCACTAAGCTTCTTGTACACACAAGGTTCATCAGGATTCTGCACAAAATCATAACTCTTTATGGTTTCGTCAAATTTGATGTTCCAACTACGAGAGGCTTGCTTGAGCCCATAGATGGATTTCTTCAGCTTGCATACTTTGCCATCCTCAGTTGTGAAGCCCTGGGGCTGCTCCATATAGATGTCCTCCTCGAGGTATCCATTAAGGAAAGCCGTCTTGACGTCCATATGCCAGATGTTGTAGTCAATATATGCAGCTATAGCTAGCAGTGTCCTGATGGATTTAAGCATAGCCACAGGAGAGAATGTCTTGTTGTAGTAGATGCATTCTCTCTGTATGTAGCCCTTGGCTACGAGCCGTGCCTTGAAAGTCTCTACTTTCCCATCAGGTCCCCTTTTTCTCTTGAAGATCCATTTACACCCAATGGTTTTTACCCCTTTAGGTGGATCCTCTAGGGTCCATACATCATTTTTATGCATGGAGTCAATTTCTGACTTCATTGCTATCATCCATCTATCCATGTCATGATCTGCGAGTGCTTCATCAAATGAAGTAGGATCATTGTCAGTTTCACTTGACACATGGAATCCATACCTTTCAGGTGGTGCAACCACCCTCGAACTCCTTCGAAGAGGTATGTGTGTTTCATCTTTATTTATCTATTCAGTTTCTGGTCTAGGGAGCTCAGAATCCTCAGGGGATTCAATGAGTTCCTCTACTTCATTTTTGTCTTGACCTTTAAGAAATTCATCCTCTGGAAGTTTCACATCTCTAGAGACAAAAACCTTTTAGATCTCAGGGTCATAGAGCTGGTATCCAATACCATCTTTAACATACCCAATGAAGTAACACTCACGAGTACGAGATTCTAGCTTACTTGCGTCCACGTTCTTCGCATGAACCAAGCAACCCCAAACCCTCAAGTGATTAACACTAGGTTTTGTTCCATACCAAAGCTCACGAGGAGTCTTAGGTACATATTTACTATGAATCTTATTCAGGATATATATTGCAGTCTCTACTGCATATCCCCAGAAACTAAGTGGTAAATGTGCTTTGTTCATCGTTGAACGGACCATATCCATGGTGGTCCTGTTGCGTCTTTCAACAATACCATTAAGTTGGGGAGTTCCAGGAGTAGTGAGATTGGAGACAATTCCATTCTCTTTAAGGTATTCATTGAATTCATCTGAGAGGTACTCACCACCTCGATCAGATCGAATCCGTTTAATCTTCCTATCGGTTTGGTTCTCAACCAATTGCCTTGAATTCTTTGAACTTTTCAAAGGTTTCATATTTATGACATAATAGGAAGACAAACCCGTATCGCGAATGGTCATCAATAAACGTCAAGTAATATCGATATCCATTTCGAGTCGCAGTACTGAAGGGACCACATACATCGGTATGTATTAGGTCAATTATACCTTCTCATTTTGTAACCTTGTTATGGAATGGCATCCTAGTCATTTTACCTCGAATACAATGTTCACAGGTAGGTAAAGATTGAACCTGTAGAAAATCTAAAGGTCCATCCTTTATCAATATATTGATCCTATCAACAGATAAATGACCAAACCTTTGATGCCAAATCATATTTGAATGTTTTTTATTCTCCCTAGATCTTTTAGGGTTTTTATTAGTGGTTGTAACATTCATGACATGCTCGTTAATGCACAATTCATAGAGTTCACCAAAAGTCAAAATACCGTCTGCAATATATTTGTCATAATGAATTATGACTAATTTATTACAGAATAGGAATGAATATCCACTTCTAACTAGCTTAGATACAGATATCAAATTCCTCGTGACTTCAGGTACATAAAGACACTCTTTAAGTACTAGGACTCTACCACTAGATAATGATAGTCGACAAGTCCCGACGACGACTGCTGCAACACTTGCATCAGATCCCATCTGGATGACTATCTCCCCTTCTTCAAGTTTTCTAGTTTCCTGAAACAAATGCAACAAATTGCATACGTGAACAGAAGCACCAGAATCAACAACCCAACTTCCTTCTCGTCCAACGAGAAAACTGGTTTCAATGATAAAAGTAGATTTCATACCTGCTAGGGCTTTACCTTTGTCGACCGACTTTAGGTAATCCGGGCAGTTACGCCTCCAGTGCCCCGGCTTCTTGCAGTGGTGACATACGTTAGTTTTCTTCGATGCCATAAGAGTGGATGCATTGGAAGATGAACCAACATCTTGTCCCTTCTTCTTTCTCTTATGGGCTGAGCCCTTCCGAGAACCTTCCTTCCGACCGTGCTTCCCTCTGACCTGTGCAACCATTGCACTGCCAGCGGGAGCATCTTTCTTCATTACGTCTTCTGCAGACTTTAATGCAGCAAGAAGCCCAGCGTTTGTCAATTCCAGCTTGTTCATGTGGAATGAAACCACAAAGTTATTGAAAGACTTGGGTAACAACAGCAGAATGAAATCAGATTGCATGTTTGCATCCATGGTTACCCCAAAAGTCTCCAGCTTCGATAAGTATCCAAACATTTTGAGTACATGTTCATGGACCGAAGCTTCTTCCTGCATCTTGCAGTGAACGAGTTCTTTCATAACGTTGTATCGTTGGGTGTGGTTAATGTCACCAAACATATCTTTCAGATTCTGCATTATCTCCTGACAAGTACTCATCTCCACGTGTTGCTTCTGAAGAACATTGGAGAGAGAACCCAAGATGTAGCATCTAGCCAAGACATGATCTTCATCATACTTGTCATTGTATGCTTTTTCTTCCTTTGATTAACGGCTTTCATGCTTGTCTTCTGAGAGCACATAACTTATGCGCTCAGTCGAGAGTACAAGCTCCAAATTACGGATCCAATCCGAGTAATTTGGTTCGATCAACTGGTTGATCTCCAGAAGCCTGCTTAGTGGGTTCATGGACTTCATTTTCTGAAATTAAGAATGCACTATATTATAACATATAATCACACATTCAATTTATGATATTTGATTAAGGCATTTTAAATCAAATTAGTCTTTCTCTGTCAACTATGAAAGTTTATTCCCATAATCACTTTCAAAGTAAGAGATATACTTACCGCTATATCTCAAGCAAGAACTGGGATTTCCTCTTTATCTTTGTCATATCCCAATAATATGAGAACCTATGACTCCAATAAAGAGAAGCGGGAACACATTCCGCCTTGCAAGTCCAACTTGCATTTCCCAATTCGGTCTTTAATACCCGGGCCCACCACCCCTAAGGTGATGTTGACCTGTCATTAATTGAACCAACCGTCAACATGGATACAACTCGCTATGCGCAATCCAATATCGCCCCAATAATATGAGGACCCGATATTGGGGTCACTACGCATACGAACTTACTCTTTCGAGAAGTGACGAGCCCGATCCAAATGGATCATATGTAGGAGCTGTCACTTCGAACAGGCGTTTCCTACATATAATATCTGGCGACGAAACCCTTCATCTTGACGGGAGACCATGGATGTCAATTGTGTGATCTTCCATCTCATATTCAAAATTTAATTAATTATTATGAATCATATTCATGTAATTAATTCTTCCAAGAGAATTAACAACTCTATTCATAATAGAGTATTTTGATTGGACATAATTAATTCAATCATATTAAATTAATTATCAATCCAATTCAATCAATCAAACTTGATTGTTTTACTTGAATATATATGGTATTACTCTCAAAGTACGTATTAATTCGAATTTTAATAATTAGAAAATACATCTTGATTTCTTCAGCATTATCAAGTCCCTACCCTATGTCATGGTCAGTACCGACGAGAGTGGGACGGACCACATACGTTGCAACCCGCTACCCCAGCGATCTCCGACTAGACACCATATCCGCCTTGGGAAAGGATAATGCCAAATAGATCAATTTGTACTTGATATGATCATCGGTTCTTCAACCAAAATTATACCATATAGTAATAATCAAAATATTTTTGATTATAAGGAAATTTGCTAGACAAATTCCCAATCCTATTCAAGGAGTTTAATGATTGTGTTACCAATTATGATCTAGATCAAATCTAATCAAATTATTGGTTGAGGCAAAGTCAATTAAGGAAATAATAATCTTCCAATATTTCTCAAATATTTTCCATAATTATTTATTGAAATTAACAATTAATTTCATTAATTAACAATCACATGGCTCTTGATTATGACTGTAATTTCAGCAGTGACATCTACTTACTAAAATTAACATATCTCAATCATTTCAAATCCAAATTAGACAAAATCAGTTTTCAAAGATTGCTAATTTGATTTAGGACAGAACCTAAGTAATATTTCACGCATTTCAAGGCAGATCATAACAGTAATTAACTCATTAATCATGTTAAGATTTGCAGTTCCCGTAACAGTGAATACATGTTCATTAAACAACCATATCTCAAGCAAACGGATCCAAATTACGTAAACTCAGACCATATGGTTTCCTTATTTAATGGGGAACAAAATCCAAATGACTAATTCGTGTTTAAACAATTTAAACAGGGCCAAATTCATTCACTAAACAGAAGTGCGAAAATCAAATGCGATAAAAACTTTCGCGACCTCTACGAATCCAAGTCGTCCTAGGTTTGCGGATCGTATCCAAAACCTTCGACCTAAGGCTCTGATACCACTTGTAGGATATGGAATAATCCTCAAGCGCATCACGGAAGACTGATCGTCTTATCGAATACGACGAAGAACGACTAGTCGTACTAGTTGTTCGGTGCAACGGAATTTAAAATTTTTCATGCGATGAAACCACATGATCCAAGAACGATTCTCGGATCGTTTCATCTATAACCACAACAAGTATAATGCAATACCTCTTGAAGCGTGGTTGATCAGGTCCCTACGAAAAGAGACCTCCTGTCTCAAGTCCGATCGTCGGAGAAGTAGCTTGCGAGCGCGGGGATGAGTCGCGTGATCCTCGCAATCTAACAAGTTGATCCAAGTACGATGAACTCCTGATCTCGTCGTACGAGATCAAATGTCTCCTTCGTGAGAGTAGTACTCCAAGAAGACGGAGAACCGTAGAACGTCGAAGCGGCAGCGTGGTGGCGAAGGCGACGGCGATGATCTCCCTTAAGGTTTCGTGGACGGTCACCAAGGAGAGGGAGAAAGAGTTGGCGTGTGGGAGATAGAGAGATATGCTTCCAAAAGCTTAGCCCTAGAGAGCATGGTATGCCTCTCTATTTATAGGGTTTTGGGATCCATGGATCTCAATCCATGGGACTCATAAAATCAATGGTTGAGATTGATTTATGATCAATCCAATGGTCAAGATTGTTGTTGGTAAAAGCCAACAATTAATAGCTTAATTTAGATTAAATATATTTGACAAATCAAATATACATCAATCCTAAAATTAAACCAATAAAATAAGGAGATAAATTCCATGGAGATTTCATCTCCCATTGGAATATAGTGGACGACCACCAATTCCAAGTAGGACTTGGTAGCCGTCCACTTATTACCAAGTGGGGCAATCTCATGAAATCTCATGAGATTGCATATCTCCGTAAAATTCTCCATTATTTAATCCAACAACTTTTGTTGTGATTTATTCTCCAAAAATAGTTCATAATTAATTTTGAGAATATTGCAATCTTGCCATTGGAAAATTGTGAATCACATTCACAACCCAAAATAAAATACAATTTACATTTTCAATTAATTACACACTATGTATCCAATACACATTAATAATTAATCAACAAATATAAATTATAATTAGCTCTCTCTTAATACATTATAAATCATATTTATAATATATTATGAATAATTGGATATTGATATCCATATTATTCTTATCCACAATAACTAAATCACATTTAATAATATTGGATAATTTCCACATGCACCATGATAATTAAATCTCATTTAACTATCAATTTCTCAATGCTTATATCTTATGGAATTATTCTTGAATCCTTCAAGAATAATGCGATTTCTCCTCGAATACTTGGAGATAAGGACATGGCGATTGTATTGTTCCATGTATAGTGACTTGGATATTGAGATCACATCTCAAATCCAGATCCCATGGACCTCTCGTAGAAGCTTGATTAAATCAATGCCGTAAACCTAATCTTCTCATTGCATCTGAATCTCATTCAGATCAATGTCCAATACATGGACTAAGATTATGTTACTTCTCTACTGAGAGGAGTCACTAAAATCCGGACTTGTTTCATCACTCCCTCAGAATGGAAGCGTCATGGTTATACAATCGTTTATGATCAAATCACCCTCAGGTATTCCCAATACCTATACATCCTGCATACTGGAAGACCTATGATCATCCTGAAGATATAGAGCATTTTTACATTGTCATCTTCAGGGTTTGATCACTAAGTTTATCAATCTTGGTCCTTGGGATTTGGTACAGATCATATGCTTTCACAAAGCATATATCTTACCTTCAAATTCATGTCATGCTTCCAAAGCATGACGACCATGCATGGAATTTGATCAGTCCCAATACCTCATGAGCGAGCTCATGTCTCCCGGTTCACAAGTGAACTTGTATGATCCCTTTGAGAGATCGCATTACTCATATGCCCTTACATGCACACCAGCTCGCCGGTGTATAGACCTTGGTTAGGTCATCAACCTATTGGTCTGCCAAATGTACATACTCAGACATATAGCAACACATTTGTCTCTGGTCAGAGGATGTGTGCCTATGTTGTGATAGCATTCAACATAGGTCTTTAGTTATCTCGATCTCGTTAAGTCAACCCACTGACTCAACTAATCTGATACCTTCGAATCACTATTCCCATGCAGAGGACCTGCATCAAGAGGTCGATTAGATATCAGCCTAATGAGAAAGGATTGCCATCTCCTACTCTGGCTGGAGATCATCACTTGACAATCATTTGATGATGCTTGATGAGTCCTCTATCTAACTCCTTATATGTTCATCCAAGCATCAGCCTCTACGATTAATCGATGAATCAACAACTGTATGATTATCAAGTTGGCCATGATACATAACCCTTATTGTACAGAGGGACCTTATAGTGCATTCATCCAATCAATTTCAGAAGGGGAGTGAAACATAATCAATAACTTTTATTAAAAAATCATTTATTACAATAACATTTATTGCAGGAATGGTTCGCCTCGGGCTCACATTGCTAACAATACACTCCCGTGCCTTGATTATATGCATACAATACCTTCAAGTACTTCGAGGCGACACCGATCGGAGGTACTCAACCATCTCTGATCTCAAGCTTCACCTCCAACGAGACCTTATCGACTCACTGCTCCGGCCTTCTTCGTAGCACCTCATAGCATCCTCCTCCTTCGCCAGCACCTTAGCCATCTTCTCTGATTTTCAGTAGGACCCGAGGATGTTGGTGGTGTTCCTAAGCTCTCGCAGGGGGATTCCCATTTCGCCACCTTACACGGAGAGGCAGTCCAATGGAGAGAGTACATGTACCACTGGATTGAGCCCAATTGATCTCAATCATATGGTTCATTCACATACCGAGCCACCTCTTTAACCATCTTAGCCTTGGTGAACCCGAACCTAAGTCAAAGCAGATATGCGAGCCACATGGCTCGAGTTGACAGATTCCCCTGAGCCTTGAACCAAACCTCTCCATACGCGCGGAGCACATGCCCTCCAGGCTAATTGCAGTTGCGCCCCTCTGGCCGTCGGGTCTCCAATATTCTACTTCTATCCACGTGCGCTTGGACATTTGCAGATAAGGCCACTATAACTTTTTGTATTAACACATTAGCCCTTATTAGATCCAACTGTTATGTTTAAGTCATTAGTTGTGTGTTTTTATTATGAAATGCCTATGGATTCTTTCATTGATAGTTTGACCATATTCAATCTATATTAAATGAAATTAATATCATTTAAAAGATCTATTTATTATCTTTAATATGCCATGTTTAGTTCTCCGAAGTGATACATGATTATTCGTTTAAATCAGAAAATTCCCTTGCTAATTATATATCGATTTAAATGTCATAGATCCTACTTAGCTTAATTTCATGCAATTCTTGAACCCTATTTGTTTTAAATATTTAAAATTTAATCATGCAATTGATTAATATATTACATATCATTAATAATCTGATTAATGCTAAATGTCTACCGTGTAATTTAGGTACTTTATGAAATAAGTGATTTAATTCGTCAAAGAGAAATTTGAAGCTTACATTGATTAACTTATAACTAATTTATTTAGTGAAGCAAGTTTGGGTTTAAGATATTAATTTCAGAAGCTTAATATATAACTGTTTTATGTTATCTTGCACGCATTTCACAACATTTGCAGCATCTTAATTAACTTGCATGTAAAAATACGCTAAAAATCAGGTTTCATTCTTTGTAGTGTTCATTGATCTAAGCCACTTTAAATAGCTTGACCCATGCATTTAAACCATAGTTAAATAACTTGAATAACTCGTGTCCTTGTATTCGACCATAGACTTATCCATGCATAAATATAAACACATTTTCTTCACTGAGATATTATAAATGTGGTTCTGATAAATTATCATTGGTTCATATACAACGATTCGATATTATCCTGGTCAATTAACGATTCATTAGACACGGACAACGGCTGGAGGGTTCTTCGTGCCGCCGTAGTATGGGAGGTTGGAGGACACAGATGGGAGCTGGATGGATGCAAAGACGAAGGTGAATGCGGTACGGGGGACGATGAAGCAGGAGGCCGGAGGGCGTGGGGTGGAGGAGGGGTGGTCGGAGGATGATGATGGTGGGGGATAGTTTTTGGACAGTTACGCCCCTCTTAACCGCATCATGATTTGAAAAATGATGGTTAAGTTCAACTCACTGACAACTAAAGTAAATGAATGGCACAAGTGATAGGACGACAAGAGGTCGGGGGTACAACTGATATTCTAAAAAAAGGAGGGCATAACTGATATTACAATTTCTTAGAGGAGCACAAGTGATAAAAACCTAAAATAAATTATTAACTATATAATGCAACTTCTTTATTGTCGTTTCATTGGATAAAAGGTACTTTTTCAATAGAGCCATGCGTCGTCTTCTAATCAATTAACAATATATCTACAACTTAATGGCCCTCGGGCGGGTGAAAAATGATTTTAAAAAGAAGTTCACGGATGATTATGCTAAATATCATAGGTCGACATTCATAATAATTGCCGCACGCAAGTGAATCCAAAAACAACACCACAAAGCTGAGATAAACCCATGTCACAACAACATCCTCTATCTCCATACATGGTATGACATTCTTTCACCCAGTTCATATCTGTACTAATGATCATTGGCAAGATTCAAAGAAAGGGTGCTAAAAAGATGCGAGATAGGCCGCACGATGCTCGTTTCCTCAGCGATATCTTTTTCTCCTTTTGCTCATCAAGTGGGGAGGATATGTTTGGTTGCACATTATCTAAGAAGATAGGGACATCACCTCATTCGCTCTGGGGTGTTTCTCTTTCATTCAATCCATAATCCATCATGCCTCATCTCGCCCTTATCTTCTTGGCATCTACTAGATTTCATTCCATTTTCTTATTCGCAATTTTCTCGTTCAAATAGAGCTGGGCGCGGAGACAAAGCAAAGCGTAGTAGATGATAGGGTAACTATTCTCCTTCTTTCGCCCTGCCTTTCATATTCCCAATTCCTAATATTCTTCGCATGACTCCTTGATAACTATCATTGTTCCATCAAAGTTACATCTCTCGTAACTTTCTCCCATGGTTCAATATCCTGTCTTCAAACCCTATTATAAAAAAATTAAAAAAACCCTAATGATGAGTCAAGCTTTATACGAAAATTCAAAAGGATAAAAATAAGGTATTTTTACCCAGCAGACTTTATAATCTTTGTCAATTACCTCTACGACCTTTGAAACTACGTAATTTCTAAATAAAGAATAGAAAACCCATCATTATGGGGAGGACGTTTTAAAATGTATTTTTAATCTCCAATCATTGCGATCAACAACCTAAAATTCAAAAGAAGAAAGAAAGAATAGAAAACCCTCTTTTATTACTTATCTCGTTTTAAGTTTTAAATGCAGACCAACAAATAATTAGGCAACGAATCAATCATTACCGCAACTCAACCATTTGTTTTTCCTCAAATTTTTAGTAGACGGCTTGGGAAGTCATCGGGTTTGTTACATGCCGTCTCCTTACAAGCCTCGCCTAGATTCACGCTTTCTCCTCTTCCCTCTTCCCCTTCCCCCAACGCGCCCGCGAATCCCCGCAGCTCACTCCTTAAATTAGGGCACGTCTCCGGACTCCGGCTATCCCTCCACCGCCTCCGATCGCACCCCCAATCGCCCGCCCCCATCACAACGAGGTATCATCAACATCTAGGGTTCCCCCTCACCTTCGATTGAATCCAATCTTCCGCCCCCGATCTTACCTCTCGATGTTCCCCGATCGACAGGGCGATTCCCAGACGATGACGATCGCCGAGAGGAAGACGATCGATCTCGAGCAGGGATGGGATTTCATGCAGAAAGGGATCACGAAGCTGAAGAGGATCCTCGAGGGTTTGCCCGAGCCGCAGTTCAGCTCGGAGGATTACATGATGCTTTACACGTAATGGAACATAAAAAAACTTTTTTTCGTTGTTTGGATCCGCGAGTGCTGTTTGTTTTGCGGAAATTAGGGGTTCTCACGGCAGGTGTGATTTCGATTATTTTTCTGATTGCAGGACTATCTACAACATGTGCACGCAGAAGCCGCCACATGACTACTCGCAGCAGTTGTACGACAAGTATCGTGAATCCTTCGAGGAGTACATCATCTCCATGGTTAGATGGATCCTTTACTTGTGCTGTAGATTGTTGTCCTTTTTGCTATTGGAATTGAAAGATATTTCCGGTAACAAAATTTCGGTTGTTGAATTGAATGGAGATGCTCTATAAGCATGATGTGTTGCAATCTGATGTAATTGGACGCACACCTTGAATCTTGGTAGCATCCTCTCTTTTTTAGACTGTTTGTAATATAGGAATTACACCCTCCGGGACTTGTGCCGTTGAGACATCATTTTCCATGAGCAAGAAATGTGGGATATTCCATTTTTTCATGCATTTTGTGTTTATCAGGAGTCAAGGGTGTGCCTGAGGTTAACAAGAAAAAAATAGTCGCACCAATGAGAAGATCTTATTGCAAGTTCTACCTTTTTATCAAAAAATATGCATGAAGCAAGGCTCATAGTAATGTGAAAACTATCATATGCATAATCACGCAAACAAAAAAATGATATATTGCTTGTCCTGGGTTTGGTTACTTGGCTGGATCTGGATGCCTACATGCATGTGTTTCATAGTAATGTATACCATAATCAGACATGTGTTCATGCATGTATTTCCCCAGTAGGATGGCCTCGAATGAGGTTGGTAGACCAATTGTGGATGATGGTCCGGGAGTCAGATTATCGGGCATTGGACATAGTGTTTTTGTTAAACTGGCCGGTGAGTATTTTCGAGTTCAATTTACATGCCTGATATAGCAGGGCAATGGACATTCTAATAGGACCGTTTATGTCAGGACTTTGGATTATTGGTGAGGCCAAATGTGTCACTGAATGCCTTCCTTTTAACAAAGAAGTTGCGTGGATGCTATATGATGTGACTGAGCTAACAAGGATGCTGGGGAACGGAGGATGCTTCTGAATCGTTGGATGATTATTTGTGAGTTGACACATTGGGATGATTTTTCTTGCTCTTAGGCTTGTCTACTAATTTTGTAAGCATTGATGCCTTGGTGGATGTGGGATTGGTGATGGAACCAACAATTGGGTTCCAACGTTTACTTCAACCCCGATCCTAACTCCCTAGTTGGTATTTTGATTTATGTCCCTATTTGTCCACCTTGGAGGTTGATGCTGGTAGGAGGAGAGTGTGACTGTTGGGAATGGACGAGGGTCCTTGGGAAGAATTTTCATTTGCTGATGAATGGAAGCACTCATATGCATCATTTGTGCCAACTAACCTCCGTCCTTGAGCACCATTGGTCCAAGGGACGCTTAATGGAAATTTAGTGCTTTTGCTTATGAGAAGGAAGAACCTGGTTATCAAGGTCTACAGGAGCAGACAGAGACATGGTGCATGCATCCAATGTGCACTTTGAACTTGGAAGATCTAGAGCGTCTTTTCTTTTAGTGCTCCTTTGCGAGATAAGTTTGGACAAGCATAAACGATATGTGTCTAGATGCCTAGATCCTTTCTAAAACAACCCATTATGGGTGTCCTTTTGGGGTGGTTGACTAGGGGGGGTCTATGGCTTATGTGCATGCGGTGGAAAGTGGATACCATTTGTTATGGTTTGTGTCATATGTTGGGGTGTAATCGAGCCATAGGTTTCGGCTTTGTTCGTTTAACATACTTTCAGGCTCGGGTTTTGGTTCGGCTCGATAAAATGGGAAAATCGTGTTCAGGTTTTGGTTCGGCTTAGTATCAGGTTCATAAAGGCTCGATCCGCTTCATTAAAGGTTTGCTTTAGAATAAACATTTGGATAACATCCAAGTTATATATATTTTTGAATTGGTTAAGGCTTTTTTGAAAAACAAAGCTTCAAAGTGTATGCTATATACCATTTTTCCCTATATTTGTATGGATCATCTGGTTTTTATTAACCTTAATAATAATATATTAAATTTATATATTGTAATTATTATGATAATACACTACGAAGTTGCAAAGAAGAAGAGATTATAGTGCTAAACACCATTCACTATGCACAAAGATGATCATAGTCATAAAAAACAAGAGATGATTATAGTGCTAAACAACATTCGCTATGCACAACAAGTATTGAATTTACAAAGATGATTTAATTAAGATAATCAAGATTTTTATAACCTAACCTTGCACATTCAATTGTAATCGACATTTTGATTTAATCAAACAAGATATAGCATGTTGTAGCAATTGGCAAACTAATTTTGTTATTTAGAAAATGACAACTCCAAGCACGAGAATGTGAAGAATGGGAAGAAGGGGAGGATGGGTTACCGTAATGGCTAGGGATCACAAAGAAGAGATGGAGGCACCGCAACACCGAGGGGCTTGCAAAGGAGAGGCATCGTGTGGTTTGCGGGTGATAACTAGGGTCACAGGGCACCACACGTGTGATGGCTAGGGCCACTGCCGAATTGGGGCAGGTGAGGGTGACATACGTGCATGTGATTAGGGAGGCTGGCGCACTATGCAGGGGAGGCCCTGGCACATCGAGGTAGTGCAGGGGCGGGGAAGGAGTTGGGGGCGAGACGGTGCACTTGTTCATGGGAGTTGATGCCAAAAGGGAGTTGGGGGTGAGGCTATGCGGTGAGCCCATGGCCGAGAGGGAGTTGGTGCTTGGGAGTAGAGATCGTGCGGCCGTGCAGGGGGAGCCAGGACGAAGAGGGAGTTGTGGGCGGCAAGGGAGCTGCGAGATCGTGCGGGGAGGGGACCGGGAGGGTTTCGTTAATGCATGTTGCAATGGAGGGATTTCGGGAGGGAGATGTTTCTCATCCATGATCCAATGGTGCTGGGAGAATGTTGTGCATGAGCGAGAATGATGGGACTTAGCATCTCCTTTTATATATATATATATATATGTATATATGTATATTTGTATATATGTATGTGTGTGTGTGTATATATATATCGACGTTTAATGAACTGAACTTGAGCCAAACCTATGATTTTGAGGATGGGTTCGTTTATTTAATCGAGCCGGAACTTGTGTTCATGTTTGGTTCAATTTATTTTCGAACCAAATTTGAATCGAACTTTTAGCGAGTCAATCCGAGCGAATGTCGAACATGAGAATTTTCTAAAAGCTCCAGTCATATGGATGCAAAGAAATATGGTTGTTTTCAGGTCTTGTCATCCTATGTACAGAATGTACTGCATTTTGTCTCCACTTATAAGGAAGTACAAGAATACCCCGTTGGATGATTGTTAGTATTTAATGATCAAGTTTTGGTTTTTACCCATGTGTCCACCACATTCTACATTTGCATTTAGTTGTTAGTTGAAGATGCCTCCTTGGATATATATGACCAGTAAAATGTGATTACTGTAAGATTTACAATGAAAATATTAACAATTTTAAAACCTGATCCTTCAGTCAGTCAACATCTCTATGGATTTATTTAATATAATTGCTTTAACATTCCATGAGACTCAAAATTGTTGAATTATTATTTGCTTTTAACATGTGATACTTATTTTTCTTCCATGTAGCAGCAAATCCAAACCTTGTCAATATCTAACATGACAAGCTGTTTATCTAACAAGCATGAATGGGTGTTTACGAATCTGGTAGAATTCTTAATCACTTGTGAAAGCGTCAGACTAATTTTCTGCAAATACAGTTCACTTGAATTGATTTTCTTAGACAAAAAGATATGCTACTCTTATCTTTCTATCCACAATGCTCTGCCTCTCTCACTCTCTCTCTCTCTCTCTCCAAACATTGTTTCTGATGAACATCTGTCTTCTACATGGTCCATCCTCCTACCTTAATTTTCATAGATAACCCTCTAGAAAATCGTTGATTTGTGGTAGTGCCTTTTTGGTTTTTTTCTCAATTATATAACTTTCATAGATGGGTCCTGGCATGGTTTCACGTGCTGCAAAAAAAAGTTTGACATTTCAATATTATCTGTAGGAAATTGTAACATTATAATCACAGAGGGAATGCACACTACTTATCAGGAATGTAATGTGCATTGGATTGCATTAAGTGTTCTAACTATTTTTCCCAGTAGGACAATTTCAGTTTAATATTCCCAATTCTGTTAACATTATTAAATTGGTATCATGGCCCTACTGTTCGATTTGGATTTGCAAACTAGCTAGGCAATAAAATGCACAAGTTATATAACAGTTAGATTCAGAAAATAAATTTAGATCAAATTGTTTCGTTTTGCCCCTTGAATCAACCTTAACCCTCTTGACTTGTATAATTGATTGGTTCACTTCCATTTTCACTCTATTGTAGATGATGTTTTTCTTACTCATTCAGAGAGAAAAATAGTATGTTGCTTGTGTTTTACCTCCCAGTTTGGGCGACTGTTGTTGCTGTTTGTTTAAATTGGATATGTTTTTTTGATAGCATTTTCACAAGATCTTCTCTGATGTTTAGACTCCCGACTTAAAGAGAGAAGCATGACGAGTTTATGCTTAGAGAACTTGTGAAAAGATGGAACAATCACAAAATCATGGTTCGTTGGCTTCACGTTTCTTCTACTATCTGGATCGGTATTTTATTGCACGAGATCCCTTCCTCCCACTCACGGAAGTTGGATTGACATGTTTCCGTGACCTGGTATGTTTAAATATTGCTTTGTTCTTAGACATACACACTAGGAAACAATTACGTTTCTTAAGCAATGTCTGCATTTTGCTTTTGATCTTTCCATTCAAATCCATAGTTTCTATAATCTGCAATCCATAGCTCTATATTGGATCTGTTTTTTGATCACAGGTTTATCAAGAGATAAATGTAAAGTCAAGGATGCCGTAGTTTCCTTGGTATGTTTGACCATTTGTTGCGGTAACTCACATTTGTTGTTCATGCCTGTATGAAGCATCTTAATCTTGATACAGATTTGATCAAGAGAGGGAGGGTGAACAGATAGACCGGGCCTTGTTGAAGAATGTGTTGGACATTTTTGTTGAAATTGGGCTAGGGAGTATGGACTGTTATGAGAATGACTTTGGAAAAGCTTTGCTTGATGATACTGCTGCATATTATTCCAGGAAGGCTGCGAATTGGATACTTGAGGATTCTTGTCCAGATTACATGCTTAAGGTACTCCTTGTGATCTGACGACCATGCTGTCTCTCTCTCTATCTTATGTATTGATCTTGATTTTTTGTATATGGTATCTAAAGATGACACCACGTTTACATCCTCTATTTATTGTGAAATACCACCCTCTGTTAACGAAGTAATACTTGCATGTTTACATTAGTATGAGTTTCAACAACTCACTTTTTTTGTATAGACACCCTTTCATGACTCTTGGTTTAATGTATCAGTGGATGTCTCTTCGTATCACTTAGTCATCCTTTGGCATTTTGATTTTTTGTCTCAACGATCCAAGTCTAACATCATCAAGACATCTACGTGTTTATAATATAATTGTTAACGCATATATTAGTTATGTGTGGTTCTGTTATTTTTCTTTTTCAGTTGTATGCTTTATGTAATTTACCCATAGGCTACTCTCCTATATAAGAGAGCCTAGGGCTTATGGAATAAACATCTCGTTCATTTTTTCCCAACATGGTATCAGAGCGACGGTCCTATACCGGAGTTCTTGAAACCCTAACCCTACCCTACCCCACCCGCCGGCCTCTCTCTCTCTCTCCCTCTCTCTCATCGGCGCCTCCTCCTCCTCCGCCTGCGCAACCGCTCCTGCGTGCCTGTGCCCTTGCTGCTGCTCCTGCGCTAGCGCCTCCTCTGCGCGCCTCCTCTGCGTGAGTGCGCAGCCTTCCGCGCACTGCTCCTCTGCGCGCCGTAGCACTCCGCGCACTATCTCCCCTGTGCGACTGCGCGTGACCCAGCAGCGTGCGCGTGCTCCTTCACGCATAAACCGCGCGTGCCAGTGCGCGCAACGCGCAACAGCGTCCCTGTGACTGTGCGTCCTCCCAGTTGCGTGTACGTGTGCTTCCTGTGCGCGTGCGCGTGTGCTAAGCCCTAAAGCGCACACCGTCATCTACATGGGTTTAGTTGCTTGAGGTCTACACGTGCAACTAAACCCGTCTATGTCATTGTAGACGAATTTCATCCTCTGTCAATCGCTCCAGTCTTCAGTCTCCAGTATATCAGAAAGTAAGGCGGATATCCCATTCATTGGCGCCTTTCGTGGTCTAGCGCCTATTGTAATGATGGACGGTACACACTATGAACTGTGGGCAATGCAGTTCATGAGCATGATGAAGTCAACGGGTAAGAAGCACATTCTTACCGAACCAGAGCCTGCTGAGAAGACTGGAGCCAATGCCTCTTGGGAGGCTGATGATGCATATGCCAAAGTTTGGCTATCTGGTACGTTGGCAATTGAGATTGCCAATGACATTCTACATAAACCCACGACCAAGGATATGTGGGACATTCTGGCAGCTACATATTCGCAGGCGAAGAACGAGACAAAGATTCTGCAACTCCAGCATGATATATTCACTATAAAGCAGAATGGTCGCCCTCTACATTCTCTCTACACATCACTGAGAGGATGTTCGAGAAGCTCTACAGCTTCATGCCCCTGACAACCACGCCAGAACAACAGAAGACATATCGTAATGCGACTATGGTAGGCGTGTTCTTGCTGCACTTGATCCCAGAGTATGAGGCGGCACGATCCCCAGATCTTGGCCGACTCTACCATTCCTCCCATGGAGGAAGCTTTCCATAGACTGAGTCGGATCACAGTTCCTTTCACGGCCACGAATCAGAATACTTCAGCCATGGCAGCCAACATGGGTCACGGATTTCATCATCAGAGCCGTGGACGTGGACCCCATAGAAGAGGAGGCTGCACTCGGCTAACATGTACTTACTGTCATCACATTGGACACAATGAAGACACATGCTACTCGAAGCATGGATTTCCTGCATCTGCACGAGTCGCTGAGCAGATAGAGCCTCCATCTGCTTCTACTTTGGATCATCGATGATCTAGTTGCCCGTCTAAGGGGCATTATTCCCCCATCTGGCCCAGCACCTACTACTGAAAGTCCAATCTGATTGCTGCTGCCTCTGCGTCTGCGTCAACCAGTGCTTCAGGTAGCATACTTGCATTTACCAGTAGTAGATCCGATACATTACGTGGATTATGGACTCGGGCCCTACACATCACCTACAGGATACTCTCAGATCCCTCTAGGCCGAACAGTAGTAATTGCCAATGGTACACATTCCCCCATCACTGGTCAGGGAGAGATTAGACTGACATCCTTCTATGCAGCTCAAGAATGTGCTACATGCACCTGATTTTTCAATGAATTTGTTGTCAATTAGTCAGATTACGAAGGATCTACATTGTCGGGCAATTTTTGATACATCTTCTCTTATTTTTCAGGACATCCATACGGGCAACGTGATTGGTCGTGGCTATGAGCAAGGAGGCCTCTACCGCCTAAATCAGACTCCAATTCGTTGGAACCTCATCCCTTCTTACTGGACCAGTATCTCCTTTGCTGTAGCATCTGCGCTTTGGGCATCTACCGCTTCAGAAGTTGCGTCGTGTGTTACCCCAGGGTCTTCTTCACACACCTATCCAATGTGAGGATTGTCAGTTGGGAAAGCATCACACGTCGACCTTTCCCAGTCGTCCAGGTCGGAGTAGTACCTCCAAGTTTTGAGTTATTTCATATTGATGTATGGGGTCTGAGCCCGTGTACCTGATCATCAGGGACACGTATTTTATATAGTTTTTGTGGATGACTTCTCTCGTGTGTCATGGGTATTTTTTGATGAAAAATAAATATGAAGCAGGCAACATTATTATCCAGTTTCTGAATAAAATTCAAAATGTTTTCTCCACATCTGTGAAGTTTGTAAGAAGTGATAATGCCCTTGAACTGTTGCACTCATGTCCTTGCCAACTATTACTCCTCAAAAGGGATTATGCACCAAACATCCTGTTCTCATACATCTCAACAAAATGGAATTGCTGAAAGAAAACATCGCCACCTACTAGATGTCACAAGATCGCTTCTTATACATAGTCATGTTCCTTGTTCTTACTGGGGTGACGCGGTTCTCACTGCATGTTACTTAATCAACCGTATGCCGTCCTCAGTCTTGGATGAACAGATACCTTTTTTCCCTTATCTATCCTGGAAGGATCTGTTTTCTCTACTCCCCGTGTGTTTGGTTCAGTCGCCTTTGTCCACCAGCTGTCTCCTGGCACTGACAAGCTCTCTCCTAGGGCTGTCAAGTGTGTCTTTGTTGGGTACTTTAGAGCTCAGAAGGGTACAAGTGTTTTGAATCCTCTACGTCGGCGGTATATGGTCAGTGCAGATGTTACATTTTTTGAATCTGTAATGTATTTTTCAGCCTCAGGTGATCAACAACTACCTCCACTGCCTACCGACGCCATATACATGACACCACCACCTCCAGCACCGTCACCACCACCACCGCAAATCTCCATCTCACCACTACCGTTCCATTATACCCGCAGGCCTCCTCCAGCTCATGGTCATGACTCATCTCCTAGCTCGCCTATGGTATGTACTGAAGATACTTCTCTTGATGGATCTAATGATATTTCTGAGCAGGATATGTTGCAGGGGCCAGATGAGGACACAACTGATTTAGATGTTCCTATTGCTATACGCAAATCGAAGAGGAGTTGCGTTACATATCCATTGGCAACTTCTGTGTCATTTGAGCGACTATCTGAGGATTTCAGGAACTTTGTGGTGGCATTGTCAGCTGTAGATATTCCACGGAATTATCAAGATGCTCTGTAGGACAGTAGATGGCGGCTAGCAATGGAGGAAGAAATGGCGGCACTTCAATATAGGGGAACTTGGAGTCTAGTTCCTATACCTCCAGATGTGACCCCGGTGAGCTGCAAGTGGGTGTTTACGGTGAAGCAAATGCAGATGGTTCTATTGACAAATACAAGGCCTGCCTTGTTGCACGAGGTTTTACACATACATACGGGGTGGATTACCTTGATACATTCTCACCAGTAGCCCGTCATTCCACTCTCCGGATCTTGCTATCAGTCGCAGTCAATCAAGAGTGGCCGCTATATCAGTTGGATGTGAAGAACGCGTTCTTATATGGAGATTTGCAGGAGGAAGTCTATATGCAACAACCACCCGATTTTGCTGTTGAGGGGGAGTGTTCCAAGGTGTGCAGACTTCATAAGGCTATCTAAGGCCTTAAGCAGAGCCCCCAGAGCATGGTTTCAGAAGCTCTCAGACCTCTTTGAAAAACAAGGATATAAACGCTCCATGCTGATCATTCCTTGTTTGTACAGAAGACTTCTAGAGGTATTATTGCAATTATGGTTTACGTAGATGACATTTTGATTACAGGATATGATGAGCAAGGCATAAGCATGCGAAAAGAAAAGCTGGGGAGCGAATTTGTCACTAAGGATCTTGGAGTCCTTAGATATTTTCTGGGGCTGGAATTTGCTAGAAATCCGTATGGGTTAGTAATGTCGCAGAGGAAATATGTTACGGACATGTTGAGTGAAACATGTATGCTTGGGTGTCGGCCTGCTACGACACCAATGGACCCCAACATGAAGCTCTATGATGATGGCACAGAGGAGGTGGACATGAGAAGATACAAAGAACTGGTAGGCAACTGTTGTATGTCACGATCACTAGGCCCGATATATCCTTTGCAGTGAGTCGTGTAAGCCAGTTCATGGAGCAACCACGTCAGGTTCATATGGATGCAATACATATGATACTTAGATACCTCAAATCATCTCCAGGTGCAGGTTTGCTATTCAAGAAGGAAAAGGGGATTTCTATCTCAGCATGTGCGGATGCAGACTATGCAGGTTGTCCCATGGACAGGAAGTCCACCTCAGGGTTTGCAGTCAATGTTGGAGATTCTTTAGTCTCATAGAGGAGCAAGAAACAGACGGTGGTAGCTAGATCTAGTGCTGAATCCGAATATAGGGCTATTGCTCAGGCTAGCACAGAGATGATGTGGGTGAAGGCTGTACTTACAGATCTATGTCTAGATGTACCACTTCCTATGAACTTGGAATGTGATAATCAGGCAGCCTTGTTCATTGTAAACAACCCAGCATTCCATGAGCGAACGAAGCATATCGAGGTTGACTGTCACTTCATACGTGACATGATTCAGAAGGGGTTCATTGCTACATCTCATGTCGCCTTAGAGAATCAAACTGCTGATATATTCACCAAGGCATTACTACTGAGGCCCATTCCAGAAGTGTGCGTCCAAGCTGAGCATGATTGATATCTATGCTCCATCTTGAGGGCGAGTGTTAACGCATATATTAGTTTCTGTGTGGTTCTGTTATTTTTCTTTTTCAGTTGTATGCTTTATGTAATTTACCCATAGGCTACTCTCCTATATAAGAGAGCCTAGGGCTTATGGAATAAGCATCTCGTTCATTTTTCCCCAACATTACTTGTTTTCATGTCCTCAATTGAAAAATGACGATGGATGTAAATTTGTAATGGTTGATTTTTGTCAAAGAGTCCTGCCATCTAGACTACGTTTGCCATGTATTTTTTGATCTTCTTTACCATTTCCCTTTTATTTTGTTATCGGACGCCCTTACCTTGGCCATAGCTTACTCATAGTCTTTCTTGTTTCATAATCACAAGGTTGGTATATCAATGGGGACCACACCTGGAGTTTCATAGAAGAGTCCGTGGTATTAGCCATTAGCAAGGTTTTAACCTCGATTTCGATTTCATTTCGAGATGGTGAAAAAAATGAAACAATTTCGAAATTTCGCCAATTTCGGCCTAAATTTGTGAAGGAAGGGCATATATTGAGATTTCAATTTCCGTTTCGGTAGTGTCGAAACCAAAATTTCGTTGAAATTTCACGAAATTTGAAACACTGGTCACTAGATGGCGAGGGATGGGGTGTAGAGTTCACAAGCTTCAATCTGGTTCAAGAGTTTAGGGCATTGGGAGGCTCATGATACAATTAATGAGTCGAACACATACGATATTTGCAGATTTCATGGTCGACAACTTTGATTTTGAGTGGGTAGATAATACCCTCACATTTACGTTGTCGAAGAAAGAGAGCATGCATCGGTTGGAGTAGGGGTGTCCATGAGGCGGATACTCGGCCCATTGGATTGTAACCCACCCTGAACCATTGTTATTGGGTCGGGTCAACCCGTCCCGATCCAACGGGTATTCGATTGCACTGGGTATCTGGCTAATATCAATGGGTAATGGATACTCCGTGGGTACTTATGGAAGCACCACCTATATTTATAATTCTGGCTACATCCACACGACGTCTTGCCCGTTGACGCTCGCTCTGACTATTACATAAGTCCCATACTTTTCTCTGAATCTGCGCACATATGCATTCACACATAAAAACTTGCTTGCATTTTCGTCCTTTCATCTTTAGTAATGTACATAACGACCGCTAAAATGTTTTATTAAACAGTCAAAGGAGCATGACGAGGGGGGATTTCAGGGGGTTCAGGAAAGTCTTATTTCATAGCCAAGTCAGTAGACTTGCCACGTATACTTGCCAATTGTTAGCACATTGTTTGAAAAAGTATACTATATAATTAAATATCCATAATATTAGTTAAAACGGCAACATTCTGCTATTTTTATAATGTAATTAATACGAGTTATTTGGTGGTTCAAAACTTATAAAGTTTGACCAAAGTAGCTTTGTTGAATGGTTGATTACGAAGTATTTGGCAAGGACATCTGGTGCTTAGGCCGAGGGGATTGCCCGCACTACATGGTTCAACAAGTATAGGGGTCGTCGGTTGATGTAGAGGTTGAACAAGGAGATGAAGTCATCAAGTTCGAGTCACAGTGTATTGGGAGGCATTATGTACCCACAGACTGTTTGTAAATCTGAATGCCTGTTGGACGGGATCTTCCCCGTCAACATGCTCTTTTGGTCCATCATTGATGCCATCTATTATGATAATACAAGGGCAATAGAATTGCACGATCTGTCAGAACTAATTTGAGCATACAACTAAAAGTAGCTAAACATGTATTTTTCGTATGATTTGCATTCAATTAAGACAAGTGATCGTCCTACAAAGAATGAAAAAAAATACACGAGACATTGGATTGATACTTGATCCTCTCGCCCGTATTGCATTGGATGTTGATGAAACTTCCGAGAAGGCCTCAAAGGATGGGATGATGAGCTCCGACTTGTTGGACCGAGTGAAAGGCGCCTTTGTTCGTCGTCCTTGTCCTTGCAGTACTTGTAGCGGAAGTCACAATTGATGTCAAATCCCTTCCCTAAGCACCTCAGGGCACTACTGATTGGAAGCACTTCAAGTGAGAGGAGTCGCTTTTATATTTTAAAAGAGATAAGAAACAATGTTTATATATCGGTATTTGTATCTAATCATTTGTATTTTTTGAATCAATCGTGTAGTGGAAGTTTCTTACCGGGTACCCGTTAATCCAAACATTTTTTTGGATGGGGCACGGGTCATGATATAGTGGGTACCTGGCCATCATTTTCAAATGGAACCCATGAGTTTAGGGTCAAAATGAACAGGTCAAGCTGGGTACTCGTTGACCCAGATATATTTTAACACCCCTAAGTTGGAGGACCTTATTCCTATGTGTTGTCTGATGTGATTATCTTGTTATTCTGAGGTTTCTTGTGTACATACATATTAATGTTGCTGGATGACCTCATTACATTGTTTTATTTTGTGTGTGTCGGGAGACTAATAGTGGATAGTGTGGTTATGGCTATGCAGATTGTGGCTGATGGGAGATGGTGGTGTGTGCATGGCTTGTTTTGGTAGGCATACTTCTCCAAGGTTTTCAATGATCTCCATAAGAGAGGTTTAGTGTGGATTTGGGATTGCATGGATGAGAACGTATCGTGCTGTCCCCTGATCAGTTATTCTTAATGATCATCTGGATGTTGGTTTCTTTCTTCCATGTACAATGGGGGTTGGATAGGGGATGGCCTCCTCTGTTGTTTGTCATCATGACGGGTGCCTTGACAATTGTTTGTACAGATCGTGAGTGGGTAAGGGGAGCCAATGCTGGGGCTTATTCACATCGACGCTCTGTATTCTTGTTTTGCAAATCGACAGACGATGCCATTTTTCCCATCGGGGTTGGGTGGGTGGGGGGGGAGAGTCTAATTGTACGAGGGAAAATGAGTGAATTGCCTCGATGCATTGATCCACTTTGAGCCTAAATACTATAATTGCAAGTTTTTAAAATGAGTACAATTTCTCAACCTAAATAGCTTCTCACTCTTGTACTTTGATAATGGATTTTAGAAGGCTTATAGGTGCTGTCCACTCCTCTTCTTTTATCCTAGTATCACGGTGGGGATTGTTGGTTGCTTTTGGAGTAGATTGCACCTTGATTGTGAAGCTCCCATGTCGTTCATGGGAGGGGTATGGCTTTAACCAAGGTGCACACAATGAGGGCCTTTAGGGGACAACTGATGTATCTTGCCTTTTGTGCTTGGGTAATCGGAGGATGTTGGATCTCTCATTTTCCTCTCTCAGCTAGTGGTCTGGCGGAGTGCAGCAATTGATTGAGTGCATTCCTCATTTTGGAACTCTCTTAGTGCGGCGTGTTTATCTTGGTGGGATTATGTCAAGCCCTTATCGTTTATGTGGACTTTATGGCTGGCCAGGAAAGCACGATTTCCACCAAGAAAGGTGGCTGCAGATTAAATGCTTTTGGTTGAATAATCTATCGATTTATTTTTAATAAAGTTTGAGATCTGCACCATTTTGGGAGCCCACCCTTTACTTTCTAGAAAAAATGCCATCATCAATTCTCGCATGGATATCTCGATTTTCTGCATATAGCTGGATGAAGCTAAAATTTATTTTTGATGGAAAGATTTGGTTGTATAATATGTAAATAAAGTGAGAGTCCTTTCCGATATAACTGGCATACATCGTTGATAGCATCCTGGAGGAACTGTTTCCATTGCTACTTACTTTTTGAACAACATATGCCTTCTCTGTGATTGTGTCATGTATATTAACCGATGTACCTATTTCATGGTTTTAACCATATATTATCCCTTCTTTATATAAGAATCTTCCAATGGTTGGCATTGGTATAAACGAATTTTGTTGGAAAAGAAAAGAGCCCACCCATGTGTTTAGTACCACATGGGGGAGCGGTCACTGTTGGGTCTGTCCGTGGGGCTATATAAGGAGCCCCATACCCCCTGTACTCATTGAGAACTTCAATAGAAGAAATGCCCAATTCAGGAGCTTTCTCCCGTGGTTTCATCCCGCTCTATCTGGAGTAGGGTTCCATGTTAAAAACTTTGTTCTTATTATTCTATCTTTATTTCCGATTCCGCTTCCGCATTCTATTTTTCTACATGGTATCAGAGCGGGTTCGATTTTCGCGGATTCATTTTTCGAAGATTCGGTTTTATATTCGAGATTCGATTCATTGTTTATTCGTGAGGATTTGTTAAGATCATGTTCAAGTTCGGGTTTTCTTGAAACCCCAAAAATATTTGGCATCATCGTTTATACGTCAAGGGTTTATATTCCTGCACCGTATGTCATCTCCAACAGATTTGAGCCCTTTCCACGCGTGAAAGGACCGTCCAGTTCCATGCTGCCGTCGCAGCCCCCGCACATGGCCAGCCCCTCCTCGCTACGCAAGAATTCCCGCACACGTCCCTCCTTTCAGTTATCCAGAACCCTAGGAGCCAAAACTCCAGACGACCCCCCTCCTTGCACAGCGGCGCAACTCCTCTCTTCAGGGCCCCGTGCCGTCAACCTCCAGCAGGCGGCGCCCTTACGCGAGCCCAGGCGATCCCAGGCGTTCCTCCTCCCACCAATCGATGCCCAGGCGGCGGCGTTCCAAATTCTTCCAGACTCGCGCAACCCCAACCTCCAGCAGGCGGCGCCAAACGATGAAGACCCCTACATGGAGGTCCCTCCCACTCTCCAGACGGCGTAAGGCCGCATCCCCTCACGCAGCAGCACCGTCAGGCGCAGATTCGACTCTCCAAGCCATCGCGCGGTGGTCGCGCTGGTTGCGCGAATCCTCTGCGCCGCCGCCTTCACGCGCGACCGAATCCCCCCAGCAGTGCCGGCATTCTCAGATCCAGTCGGAGCCCTCTCCTTCAGCCCCGCAAGACCCACGCGTGTCCTGAAGATCCTGGCGGCGTGAAACCCCCATCGGTGGGAGAGGGGGCTCTTCGTGAAAATGGTTGGAAACCCTAGGGCTCCACCCTGTTTAAAAAAAATGAAATGTCGTTTTTGGGCCCTCTGTGCCGTGTGAAAATAAAAACGTGAAAAAAAAGAGTCATCTCTTAGGCCCAAGTGGGCTATAAAAAAAGGAGAGAGGGGTTGTTTTGGGCCGTGTATTGTTAAAAAAAGAGGTGAATTCAATGGAGGCTAAAAAAAAGAAAAGAAAAAAAAGGAGGAGAGAGTGCCCAAAGTTGGGCAGAAAAAAGAGGGGGACTTTGTTATTGGAGGCCCAACGGGAAAAAAAGAGGACTTGTTAGTTACAAAAAAAGGAAAAAAAAAGAGAAAAGAAGTGCGTACAAGAAAAAGCTGTACGTATAAAAAAAATCGAAAAAAAAAAGAAAAAAATCGCGTACAAGAAAAGAAGTTGTACGCATAAAAAAAGAATTTGTGATTCATGTTTGCTTCTCCCAACTTGTCTTTATTTTCATTATTCTCACAAGTTTGGGATGAAAGGGGGAGTAAAAAGCCATACACATCCTACATCATTGACTAACAGACCAACCACTCCGGATTTCACAGAATATCAAGACATCTTCACTGTGCATCGATCTTCGTCGTGGTGTCTCTATCCTCGACATCGACTCCGCACTGGATTTGTTTTCTTCAAGGCACAACGGAGACAAAGTCCGGTGACCCGCAGGCACGACTGAGACAGAGATCCGGTGACCATGCAGGCACGACAGAGACAGTCCGGTGACCTTCCAAGCACGACAGAGATACGTTCTGGTGACCTGATATACCCGTCAGCAAGCGGGTTTGTCTACCAGTTGCGGATACATACGTTTATTGTGGTGATTTCAAGTGAAGATGTAATGGTGTATATTTTCCTTTATTGTTGCAAGTTGCAGCTGTCCCAGCTACCAACTTGAGGGGGAGTGTTGGAAAAGAAAAGAGCCCACCCATGTGTTTAGTACCATATGGGGGAGCGGTCACTGTTGGGTCTGTCCGTGGGGCTATATAAGGAGCCCCACACCCCCTGTACTCATTGAGAACTTCAATAGAAGAAATGCCCAATTCAGGAGCTTCTCCCGTGGTTTCATCCCGCTCTATCTGGAGTAGGGTTCCATGTTAAAAACTTTGTTCTTATTGTTCTATCTTTATTTCCGATTCCGCTTCCGCATTCTATTTTCTACAAATTTTATCTCAAAATTGCATTTTATCTAAGAATGATGAAGTTTTTTCTTTCAAGTTGTAGCAGATTTTCATTCAAGTTGTTTTTGTCTACTTTGTTAATGGTTATCACTCATTATAAACCTAAACATTAGGCAGAGGAGTGCTTGAAAAGGGGAGAGAGATAGAGTGCTCATTACCTGCATGTTAGCAGTGAACAGAAACTTCTTGAGGTTTGCCAACCTTTCTTCAATTTGTCTCGACATAGATCAAGTCATACTTTATCATATAGGCTTAATAAAGTGATTAAATGGTGTTGCAGAAAGTGCAGCATGAGCTACTATTTGTTTATGCAAGCCAGTTACTTGAGAAGGAGCATTCTGGAATGCCATGCCCTGCTTCGGGATGACAAGGTATTTCTTATAAAATCATTTTATTCCACCCAATAGGATGATCATCAATTGGTCATTTCCACATAATTACTAAGAGAGTAATTTACATTGCAGGTGGATGATCTCTCAAGGATGTACAGATTATTTTGCAAAATACCAAAGGGTTTAGATCCAATTTCTCTTATTTTCAAGCAGGTATTCAAAGTTTGATTATGTTAGAGTGACATGGAATTTTATGCCATTTGTGATCCCTTTGGTTGAATTTTACGCAGCATGTAACAGTTGAGGGTATGCATTAGTTAAGCAGGCAGAAGATGCAGCTAGTAACAAGAAGGTGGGAATACTACCGATTTTTTTTGGCAAATATTGTTACAAGTATTTTGATAATACTACTTGGATGTCTCCTGGTTGATTTAGTATCTTTGGTTGCCTTGTCTTTCAGTTTTTCTGTACAGAACTTTTTCTTTCAATCCTGTTAAGTCTTTCTGAATGAATTTATTGAAGCTGACAATAAATGCAAACCTCACAGGCTTGTTGGACTTAGCTGATTCCTTGAAAGTGATCTGATTTAGATATGTTTTCTTTTGAAAGGAAATCTGAATTAGATATGTTGTCAAAATCTTTAGTAAGTTTTACACCAACGTTGACTGCTATATAAACAATAATTGGTGGCTGATAATGCCATCCTCCACCTGTCTTAATGTCTATTTTTATGCATTACTACTTACTAGGGGACCTCATGATCGGATGGGCCTCGTGTGTCTTGATATACTGGATTCAGATTGGCCTTCCATTAACATGAGTTTTTATTAGAAAATGAAATATGCCTCCACCACATAGTGCTGCTCTAGCGATGAAGAAACCGAAACCACGACCTTTTTAAATTTATGTGGGATATGTACCATCTGTTAGTTGCATTTATTCACATCTATCTTGGGTTAGCTAGACCGTGTATGTAGATAAGCAACACCATGCCAAATACTTTCATGCGATATTTTTTTTTGGATCTTCCTTGAGACTTTTAATTAGGTTCTTCATCCCACGATATCCACTTCAATGGTCTGGTGGTAGTGCAGTGTGCCTACCACCAAAAAAACATGGGTTCAAATCCCCCATTTATGGAGGTTGCGATAGGTAGCCGATAGCCAACGTAAAAAATAGTCAGATATTTCAACATGGATTTGAGCAAGAATCCATGTAACCGACCCGGCTCTACATTTTTTCTTAATTCCACCCTGCAGTTTTTAAGCAGATGTTTGGTAACATTGGTGCTTGAGCGTCATTTACTTTTTTAGTATATTCCATTATAATCAAAGCTTTAAGACCGAGTCATGAGCTTTGCTAACATTTTGATATACGGCACCCACCAAAAGAGTCACTCTTTCAAAAAGATTTTTGATCAATTATTTACTGAATATTTGAACCGTTTGGAGGCAAACCATTTCATGTTGCTGACCTCACTTTAAGA